>JAGSMP010001111.1:0-68608 GCA_029286625.1 Parnassius orleans | reverse complement strand
CTTCATCTTCAAATGGTGGTAACTTTTTGTTGAAAATAATAGTTTTTATATTGTAAAACCATCTTCCCTAGCCATTTTCTACAAAATTAACGATACCGGCTCATGTTTAGGTACATTTTTTGTTCTATTATCAACATAGAATAATGACAAAATTTTTCAACTGTCAAAAGCTACGTATATTTCACTTATTTAATTTTCCTATTTAGAGGCCAATTCTGGCTTACAAATTTCAACAAAAAGATCAGTAAATATATAAGACAGTTATTGTAATGATTATTTTTTGATTTCAGACATAATACTCATTTATAAAGGAAAATATTTCTGCTGCGTCGTTGTCAACTGTCAAAGCATAACAACTACATACAATTTTTATCAATATGGAATAAATCATAAATTGGGCTCGTTTTGTTAGTTATGACGAGACTTTACCTCCGGACTTGTTGGAGAGATCTGTGAAGTTCATTGGCTACGCTGACGCCAGCGAGCGTGCTCATGGTGGGGTCGTATACGCACAAGCAGACAGTGGTTCCGATACCAGTGCAACTCGTGTACGCCAAGTCTAAAGTTGCATCGATAAAAATTATTGCAGTCGCAATATTGAAACTCTGTGCGGCAGTGTTGTTAGCATAATTGCTTCGTAAGGTTCTAAACAGAATATCTCCGATTTATTATGTAAAAGGTGCATTCGCTTTAAGCGATCCCAAGTTCGTGCTTGCATGGATAAATTCGTCTCTGCATCGTTGGCAGGCTTTTGCCGCCAATCGTGTCGTGGCACTTACCGAACTTATACCCGCTAATTGATTCTATCAGGTAGCAGGCTCCGAAAATCCAGCAGATTGCTTGTCACGTGGTCTTACTCCGTCTAGTCTAATCGACCACCATTTATAAGTACAACGGTTCTCCATGAGCTTCTCATAATCCCTCTGAGTGGCCTACCAATACCTTTGATCGCAATAAGCCCATCGACGATATACCAGAACAAAGGTACGCCATGCTTGTACTTACCACACACTTGCCTGAATCACCAATGTGTGGACTCATTTCACGCGTATCGTCGTGGCCCAAGTTATTGAGAATAATAATTTACGTACATCGGTTTATGAAAAAACTTCCTATTTGTAAATTTGTTTCAAGTTCTGACTTATAATTAGCAGAAAATAAAGTAATATTTCACGCAATATATACATTTCGCTGAAGACTTGGAGAATTTAAAAATAATAAACCTTGTTCCTCAGTGCTTGTTAAACTTAGACCTTTCATTGATGAAAACAATTTTATCCTCGTCGGAGGCAGACTCTCAAACTGTAAATATCCATATATTCTACCTCGTCACGATCGTGTTGTTGAATTGCTTTTTGAACATTATCATAAGAAGCATTTACATTTACATGAGGGAATTGCATATGTCCTTACTTAGAAATAAATATTGGATTCTTGCAGCTAGACGAGTAATTCGTAACATTATACAAATGTAAGTGCAATAATTGTTTTAAATCTAAACCGTGTGCAGTTTTACCGCTCATATCTGATCTACCTAGTCAGCGTGTAAATCAAGCTGAAAAGGCTTCTACTCACGCCTCTTCATGGTCGCAGTATAAGGCCGCAACACATGGCTTTGCGTTTTCACATGCTTGACAACCCGCGCTATGCACACGTAGCGCGGGTTTGAGTACCTTGTCATTTCTAGCCGCCTTGAAACGATGTGTTTCTCATCGGTCGCCAATAAAATGCCTTTATACAGATAACGGGACGTGCTTCGTGGGTACGCATTCCTATTTAAGAGATTTTTATAAATTTTTCGATAAGGAGCTTAATCAACTTCAAGAGGAGCTGGCTGAAACCGCATTTATACCACTATACACTACACTAATTTATACCACCCGCATCTCCCATTTCGGTGGATGTTGGGAGAGTATGATAAGGTAACCACCACGCCTGCTCATTTTCCTAACACATTTCCATAGTCATCACTTCCTGGTTATCCTACTGACTCTACTAGCTTAATCCAGCGACATTCCCTTTTAGACAGCCTCGTCCAGTCTTTCTGGAAACGATGGCGTAGTGATTACTTGCATAAACCACAGGTTAGGGCTAAATGGAAATCACCTGCGAGTCCAACTCGTGGGGACTGTGGTAATTATTATGTTGGATAATAAACCGTCTCTATCTTACCCCCTAGGAGTTGTGGAGAAGGTGCACCTTTCTAAAGATGGGATAGTCCGTGTTATAACCGTTAAGACTGCTAAAGGCAGTTTTGTACGTCCATTGGTGCGTTTATACCCATTAACCAAACCAATAATGACTGGCTTGACATTTAAATACATACATATGTTATATATTTTATTACTAATCTAAAGCGCAAACATAAAAAATAAATAAATACGTGTTATATTTTATACGCATTGGCTTATTTCATAACCACACAGTCTTTAATATTTATTTAATTGTAACATAGTTAATAGGGGTGATGTTTACCTTATTTATTTTAAACTATTTATTTTAAAGGCAATCCTTCATGGCCGGGATGTATGCCATCATCTTTATTTTATATACTGCAATTTTTCTATATTTACCTTCCTTGAAATTATATATTTCGGCATCCCCTCAACCGCACGCCTAGTATATATATTGTATCACTGAGAACTGCCACGCAAGTCAGTTCTATTAAAGGAGAAGAAACCGCGCCGCTCATTAACACTTTATAAACATATATAATCAAATTAGTGAAGTTTTGCGTCCACAAAAGAAAGAATGAAGCGTTAGCTCGTCTGCACCTTGGCTAAACCTGTCTCCGGAGCGTACAAGATCTACGAGGGCGGCGGTGTCAAGATATGCGTACAATTTATTTAACGAACACCCTTTCCCTCAACCAGCATCCCTTTACAGTCCAGGATCGATGGCCACAAGCTTCGCTATTGAAATTCTGTTTATCCATAACACTACCTTTGTCCAATACTTCGTTTTTATTCTCATATAACGTAATTGTCCCGAAGTCTTTTCAATTTTCTCAACCGGAAGTTTGGAGCGACTAATGAATGAAACTGTAAACTTTGTGGAGCGTGAATTTTCTAAACTTTTGAAAACTTCTTTGTGTAAATTATACTAGGATTCATTTTGTAAAATAATAATAATAATATTTTATTATGAATTGGTGGTACCCGGCGCATTGCTGCCGCAGAAGAATTATTTGTGGAAATATACTTTAAATTTGGAAGGGTTATATTGTTTAATTAAGAATGATAAAACATTCATTGAAATTGAATGATATATGACTTTCAAACTAATTTGTCGGTACGATACGCCCGCCACCTACTCAATGGTAACGTAATGTTCGAGCAAGTCCAAGCAATAGTTTGACATGGCAGTGCATAAAATACGAACAAACATTCTTTTTTATATATTACATAATAAGCAATCTAACATTCTACTCGATTGTTAGTAAGCTACTACAGCCCATGTCCACTTGCAGCTTTTTCAGATATAGAAGGAAACAGATGCGTTGTCATTTGTCACATCTTAACATCAATTAATTTGACAGCTTGGTTACGCAGCTACTGGCTAAAGATTCGCGGGTTCGAATTTCGAATACCGCACGGAGCAAGTGTTTGTATGGTCTGCAAATAAATTTATGTATATAATATTGGGTATGGATGTTTGTCCATGTGCATTTATATGTAATATTTTCCTCCGCGATACGAGAGAAAATCATAGTGTAAGTGGGTAAAGGCTAGAAAGATGTCTGCAGCCTGTAAAATATATTTGCACCTTTGCCTCTCAAACGGGAGCCCAGCAGCAGATGAATTCCTGTTCGGGATAGCTAAAAGAATGGACGGACTATCAGACGAACTTCTAGGTAGAAAAGGACTATAACGTAATAAACTATATCAATACCCGTATACCAAATATATAGAGTAATGCTGTCACATATGGGCTGGTGCTACAAAATGCCACCTAGCAGCACTGGACACGAATAGCTGAACTAATTATGATAAAGCTTCACGAACAGATACAAAGCAATGCCAGGAGTGCTCTAGGCTATATTTAAACTGAAAAATTGAAGATTTTATTTTGTGATCACGAAAAATTGATAAAATAAGGTCATTAATGTGTTTAAAAAATGTAAATGATTAAATAAATGACATTAATAATTATTTTATTAATTAAATAATAAAAGGGTAGCGAGTAAGCGAGCTTTGGCTCCCGGGTTTGATAACGCCGGCACCTGTGAAATTGTTAATTGCAAAATAAGTGCGGATTTACTACGTGTTCAGAGGTGAAGAAAATTGTAAAGAAACGGACATTGCAATAATATACCTGTGTAAATATGTAACATAGTGCTGATTTGATGATGAACCTAGATGCTGGGCCAAGCAAAACCTTTAACAGAATGTCAACTGTACCTTACACGCTGTAATATAAATGCTTACACAAAATTTTCGAGATCAGTAAACCAATTCGTTGATTATTTTTCATCGAAAGAGTAGATGTTTTTATTGTATATACATAGGCTATATTTTACATTCGATTCCTTACAAAGTTTCACGAGATTTAATGTTTATTTATGATTCAAGTCGTTTTATAAGTACTAATAAATAATTTAATATACTTAATTGAGTGATGACGGCTCCGTGGCGCAGTGGCTTAGCAATGAGTTGCTGCGCTGAGGGCCGCTTGTTCGAATCCCGCACGGAATAAATATTTGTATGGCCTACAAATAATTGTTCTGGGTCTGGATGTTTGTCCCTGTGTAATTTGTGTTTGTAAACTGCCTCCACGATACAGGAGAAAATCCTAGTTTGGGGGCAACGTTTTTTAACAGAAAATACAAAATAAAAAAATAAAGAGAGTTATGTTACCTACATTACTCTCTTCATTTATTTTATTTTTTGCCTGACGCCTCTACAACAAAATTCTAAATGTTATATAATTAGCAGATTTTCTATTTCTGTAAGTCTTTTTTGCACCACTTTTATAAAAAGTCTAATGCTAGATATGGGCCTCTCATGTCGTAGCAGGATGCGCCTTAATCGCTACGCTTGGCGGGCGAATTGAGGATCGCAGTACCAGACGTGATCACGGTTGATGCTGCTGCTACGCTGCTACGTCACTGCAATTTGTTTTGGCTTTAATTACTAAAATAAATGCAAGGATTACAAAAATCATAGCCTATATAAGATTTTTTAAATGACCGCCACCGCCTTGTCTGTTTTTCCTTTTCACCAATAAAGATCCAATAGTTACAAACGCTGCACCACGCTGCGCTGCAGTGATTCAACGTTCATGCTTTTGTATATAATCAAAGGTCCATGCATGGTGTTTGCGACTTTTCATTGTGTTTTGCTAGTCGCCAGCTAGCGAACTGTTCAGTACGAGTCTTTAATTAGAACGTTCCTTGTCTTATTGTAGTGAATAACTTATAGATTTTTCTAAGTTTCGAGCGAACGGTGGCAGATAAGTAAAATATCTTCTCGATCTTATCAACAACTCAAGAACCAAAAATTTTTAGATGTTAGCTTGGTTTAGTGGAAAGTGAAAACGCTAATTTATTTATTATAGTTTACGTACGTACGTACATAAACTACAATCTTTTTACAGTCACAGATCAACGAGTGCTTTAAAGTTTAACCACACTCGAAGCTTATAATGTTCTTAAAACCGTAGACATAACCTCCAATAACTAGAGCTACGGTATCCAAAAATTTTCAATTGTGTCCAAGCTTCGTAGCTGCAGTGCAATTGCAGCGACGAAATCTGGACAGAGTGCAATTCAGACGTTCCTTTAGTTATGTTTTTCGCAACGTCAATTTATATCGTGTTGTAAATTTCTCACTGCGCCATCTATTACTAGTCGTGCGCGTACGAAACAATTCTATTTCAATATCCTATAAAATTATAAATTTTGAATAAAACTGAAAGAATTAAATTTATTCCTGTTTAATAGTGACTCATTATTTTAGTTTAATTTTGGCAAATAAACGTTTATATGTTTTCAGTCAATGTACAGTTGTACTTTGAGAAAACAGTTTCAATATTTTTGTTGTGGAGTTTTCAGAAGAACGACAAAACTGAACTACTACTGCACGTCATCTGTTAGAAGCCGAGTGTGTTTTTGGCATTTAATAAAAGCAAATTAGTAAAGCAAATTCCATGCCCGCATACTGCAATAAAAAAAACTGTACGCTTTAGGAACTTCATGGAAATATTCAGTTTGGTTGTTCCATGAGTTGACGATAACTCAATTTTTAAGAGCGTTAATGTTTGCATAGAACTACTTATTTCACTTTCTACCAATGTATGTCTGCAAGATTTTATTGAAATTTTTTGCATAGGCATCACAGAGGCTTGGTGCTGGAAAATCACGTACTGACATCAAATTCCGACACGTGTCGAAGAGTTCTTTTGAAATTTCGGTTAGATTTTACTTTATAATTTCATTTCCTTTAGTTTATTACTTATATTATTATTAAAATGATGTAGTTGTACAAAAATTTCGCCTCTCTATAGAATATGTGAAACTTTACACAATAACAACGTCCGCAATTATTCTAGTGCAAATGACTTTCGCTAGATGTCTCTACTACAAAATTTTCAAAAATGATAATATTTGCAGATTTTCTATTTCTGTTGGTCTTTTTCATCAGCTAAGTGTCTAATGCTAGACTAGACTTTTCGTCGTAGCGGGATTCGCCTTAATCGTCACGCTTGGCGGGCGAATTGACAATCACAGTACCAGACCTTAATCACGGTTGATGCTGCTGCTACGTCCGCTACGGCACTGCAATTTGTTTTGGCTTTAACTACTAAAATAAATGCAAAGATTAAAAAAATGACTCGATTGAAAACGATGATTCCAAATACATAGCCCATATTATAATAGCTTTTTTTTAATGGTCGATACCGCCCCAGGAATTTGACGAGTCTGTACCGCAAAAAATTCTTGCCTTGTATTGGGATAGGTCGAATGATTGATTTTACTTTAAAGTCGTCAAAACGGATGCAAAATGTAACTAAACGCGCATTTTTGTGAACGGTGGCTAGATTGTGGGACATAATGGGATTTGTGTCTCCATCCATTTTATACGCTAGACTCTTAATTAAAGAGGTTTGGTTATTAAAGTGTGACTGGGATGACACACCACCACACTACGTGGTCTCTGCGTGGTGTCACTTTTGTTCTAAGCTCGGCACTTAATGGCTTCAACTTCCTCGTCACCTTGGAGTGAAGGAGGGATGTGAAGTTCACTCATTGGCTACGCTGACGCTAGCGAGCGTGCTTATGGTGGGGTCGTATACACAAGAACACAGTGGTTCCGGATACCAGTGCAACTCGTGTACGCCAAGTCTAAAGTTGCACCGATGAAAATTATTGTAGTCGCAAAATTGGAACTCTGTGCCGCAGTGTTGTTAGCAAAATTGCTTCGTAAGGTACTAGACAGAATATCTCTGCTTTTTATTGTAAAGGTGTATTCGCCTTCAGCGATTCGAAGATCGCTTGCATGGATAAATTTCGTCTGCATCGTTGGCAGGCTTTTGCCGCCAATCGTGTCGTGGCACTTACCGAACTTATACCCGCTAATGGTTCTATCAGGTAGCAGGCCCGAAAATCCAGCAGATTGCTTGCCACGTGGTCTTACTCCGTCTAGTCTAATTGACCACCATTTATAAGTACAACGGTTCTCCATGAGCTTCTCGTAATCCTCCGAGTGGCCTACCAATACCTTTAATCGCAATAAGCCCATCGACGATATATGTACCAGAACAAAGGTCCGTTTGTACTTCACCACAGACTTGCCTAAATCATCACTGTGTGCGTGTTATTTAACGCGTATCGTCGGGCCCAAGTTATTGAGAATGATAATTTACGTACATCGGTTTATGAAAAACTTCCTATTTGTAAATTTGTTTCAAGTTCTGACTTATAATTAGCAGAAAATAAAGTAATATGTCACGTGCAATATTTACATTTCGCTGAAGACTTGAGAATTTAAAAATAATAAACCTTGTTCCTCAGTGCTTGTTTAATTTAGACCTTTTAATGATGCAAACAGTATTATCCGCGTCGGAGGCAGACTCTCAAACTGTAAATATCCATATATTCTACCTCGTCACGATCGTGTTGTTGAATTGCTTTTGAACATTATATAAGAAGCATTTACATGAGGGTCCAGAATTGCTTATGTCTTTACTTAGAAATATATATTGAAAAAATCTTTACTTAGAAATAATATTGATCCTTGCAGCTTGCAGACGAGTAATTCGTAACATTATACATTAGTAAGTGCAACACTTGTTTTAAATCTAAACCGTGTAGTTTTACAGCTCATGTCTGATCTACCTAGTCAGCGTGTAAATCAAGCTGGAAAGGCTTTTACTCGTGGGATGTGATTACGCGTCCATTACACGCCTCTTCATGGTTGTGGTATAAGAAGCTTTGCGTTATCACATTCTTGACAACCCGCGATACACACATAGATAGAGCGACAGATTTGAGTACCGTGTAATTTCTGGCCGCTTGAAGCGATTTTTCATCGGGGTAAAAGTGCCTATTCTTGTTTAAGAGATTTTCATAAATTTTTCGATAAGGAGCTTAACTCGACTTCAAGAGGAGCTGGCTGAATACCGCATTTAATGGAAATTTATACCACCCGCGTCTCCCCATTTCGGTAGATGTTGGGAGAGTATGATAAAGGTAACCACTCACGCCTGCTCATTTTCCTAACACATTTCCATAGTCATCACTTCCTGGTTATCCTACTGACTCTACTAGCTTAATCCAGCGACATTCCTTTAGACAGCCTCGTCCAGTCTTTCTGGCAACGATGTAGTGATTACTTGCATAAACCACAGGTTAGGGCTAACTCGTGGGGACTGTGGTAATTATGTCGGATAATGCACTGAAATAATAAAAATATATATATATATTATATATTTTATTACTAATTTATAGCGCAAACTTAAACTAGTAATAAATAAGTGGTTATATTTTATACGCATAAGCTTATTTTATAACCACACAGTCTTTAATATTTATTTAACTGTATCATGTATCATAGTTTTAGGGGTGATGCTTATCTTATTTATTTTATAACTATTTATTTTAAAGGCAACCTTTATGGCCGTGGGGATGTTAAGCCATCTAGTTTATTTTATACAATGCATTTTTTCTAAATTTACCTTCTTTAAATTCTTATATTTAGGACGTTCGTATCCCCCTCACCCGCACGCCTACTATATATATTATATCGCTGAGAACTGCCACGCAAGTGAGTTCTATTGAAGGAGAAGAAACCGCGCCGCGTATTAATACTTTATAAGACTTATACGAGTATAATCAAATTAGTGAAGTTTTGTGTCCGCAAAAGAAAGGAAGAAGCGTTAGCTCGTCTGCACCTTGGCGAAACCTGTCTCCGGAGCGTGGAAGATCTACGAGGCGGCGGTAACAATGTAGGCGTGCAATTTATTCAACGAACGCCCTCACTCTCAACCAGCATCCCTTTACAGTTCAGGATCGAAGGCCACAAGCTTCGCTATTTAAATTCTCTTTATCCATAACACTACCTTTGTCGAATTCTTCGTTTTTATCCTCGTATAACGTTATTAGTACGCAGACTCGACGACTTCCAGCCTCCCGAACAAGCCGGTTTCCGAAAAGGCTTGAGCACCATAGACCACATACATACCCTTCGGCAAATTGTACAGAAGTCCGAGGAGTACAATTTGCCACTATGTCTGGCGTATGTGGACTATGAGAAAGCCTTTGATTCCTTCGAAATTTGGGCGGTGCTGCAGTCCCTTCAGCGGTGCCAAGTTGACTGTCGGTATATCGAGGTGCTGAAGTGCTTGTACAGTAGAGCTACGATGGCTATCCGAGTACAGAACCAGAGTACGAAACCTATCCAACTGCAGAGAGGTGTAAGACAGGGTGACGTAATATCCCCGAAACTCTTCACCGCTGCATTGGAAGACGTTTTCAAGCTTCTGGAATGGAAAGGATACGGTATTAACATCAATGGCGAGTAAATCACTCACCTCCGATTTGCCGACGATATGGTCCTTATGGCAGAATCGCTGGAGGACCTAAGCACTATGCTCAATGACCTCAATAGTGTCTCCCAACGGATAGGCCTTAAGATGAACATGGAAAAAACAAAAACCATGTTTAATGTCCATGTCACACCTATGCCGGTAGTTGTTGGGAGCACTAAGCTCGAAGTTGTTGACGAATATGTTTACCTGGGACAAATAGTCCGACTAGGTAAGTCCAACTTCGACCGAGAGGTCAATCGACGGATTCAACTCGGTTGGGCAGCGTTCGGGAAATTACGGCACATCTTCTAGTCAGGTATACCTCAAAACTTAAAAACGAGACTGTACAACCAGTGCGTATTGCCAGTGATGACCTATGGAACTGAGACGTGGTCCTTCATTGCTTGCCGGATGAGAAAGCTCAAAGTCGCTCAGCGAGCTATGGAGAGGACTATGCTCGGAGTTTCTCTGCGTGATAAACTTATAAATGAGGATATCCGCAGTAGAACCAGAGTGACCAACATAGCCCAACGGATTAGTAAGCTGAAGTAGCAATGGGCCGGCCATATAACTCGAAGAACCGACAATCGATGGGGAAAAAAGGTTCTCGAGTGGCAGCCTCGTACCGGCGGACGAAGTGTAGGGCGTCCCCCCACTAGATGGAGTGACGACCTGGTAAGATATGCAGGAAGTCGATGGATTCAGGTGGCTCGGGACCGTGCTTTGTGGCATTCCTTGGGGGAGGCCTATGTTCAGCAGTGGACTTGTGAAGGGCTGTGATGATGATGATGATGAAAACGTTATTATTCTGAAGTGTTTTGAATTGTCTCAACCGGAATTCAGGAGCGACTAATGAATGAAACTGTAAACTTTGTGGAGCGTGACTTTTCATTTACAGTTTAGTGTGAGAAAACAAAAGTATTTTTACGAGAGTTGAAAACTTCTTTGTGTAAATTATACTAGGATTCAAGTTGCAGTCAAAATCTCCCAAAAACTACGCGATGTGGCGCATCAACATTTTGTACTATAAAGGATTATTATCACTTGATACTGACATAAAATGAAGACATAGCTTAAAGGGCAAGCATCCAAGCCAAAAATCTAAATAAAAATAATATTTATTAAAAATATACTGTGAGTAAATATTATTTGTTGAAATTTATAGTAACGACATAAACATTACATATTGTGTTCGTGTAGCATTCATTTCAATATGATAAATAGTGAGTGATTAGATTGAAACCGATTATCGAGAAATGTACGTTGCAGTTTGCACTATTGAAATTCCCAGTAGTAAGTAGCACGGAGTCTGGATTTGTGCCCGGTGTATGGCAAAAGGCTCAATCCCTATTTCATGGGACGTATAACATAACTGAGGACTAATGGGAGTACTATAAACCTCTGTCTACTCCTTCGGGGAAATACAGGCGTGATGTTATGTTTATTAATTTAATGATAATGACTAGTAGGAGTACTACACACCTCTGCCTACTCCTTTGGGGAAATACAGGCGTGATGTTATGTTTATTAATTTAATGATATTTCTATCCAATTTGTTGTATTTAGTAAAATAACATCAATAATGTTCTGTGTCTATATTAGGCATGTTGGAAAATGTCGCGACTAATCGAAAATCCACCTTTTAATACTCGATTTAATTTAAAATCGATTCTAGTATGTTTGATTTGAATCGAATCGAAGATCGATTATTTTTTAAGTGAATTGACATACCTGCCTACTTAAGGCTGTAGTCCTTGAGTGTGGGAACTTCTAATAGAACACCTACATTGATATTTTCTAGTCACACAGACGCATCGCACAGTGTTAGTATACGCACCCTGGACATGAATAAATTACTTTTGGTGCTTCGCACAAGTTACATACTCATCATGCGTTCGTCTTCGTAGGATGTTAATGAATGTCACAAAAAACACGCGTTGTATGTAGCCATTTGCAATTTCTTCTGTGTCATTGGCTTGTCACATAGCGAAGTCTGCGAGCCCGTAATTAATAGCTGACGGCAAAGGGTGGGGCCAGAGTGTACGCTCTTTATTTATTATTTTAACTATTATTTTTTATTTATGAACAAATTTAAAATATTATCAATGTTTTGTGTAATATGGGAAATGTGAGTTTTATAAATGATCTTTTATTAAAAAATAAAGGTTAATACAGATTTAAAAAATCACAGTGGTTTAAACAATTTATATAGTAACTAACAAACAACCAGTTGGTCGTTTCAGGGACGTATAGGTGTACTATGAATGGAATATTAGCGTTTCTAATGAAGTAACTAACTAAATTTAATATTTCTAAAAATGTTATTTGAATCTGAACTAAACGACAAATGCCGACATACCTACGGCTGTGAGGTCTCTGACACAGCTGATACAGCATTTTTTCAAAGCGAGCGCACCCCCAAGGTTTGTGTGTGAATGATCCCCTCAACAGTATATTTCAAGATGGCGGATCATATCTTATATGTTGCAACCATTGCAGCTATTTTTTTATTGCCAAGGAGAAATAATTTACTTCATTCGTGTTTTCTTTAAATATATGGGTATAATGTTATGGTTTATACAAAAAAGTAGTTATAATAAAAATATTTTTCGTCTAAATTTATATATAATTATAACATTAGTGCTAAAAGCGAAGTATAATACTTATTTCCAGTAATTTTTTCTAGATACAGTTATTCTCAGAAACTTCAAATTTAAAAATAATAGAAATAATAATGAAATTATTTTTAATAATGTGCTGATAGTTTATGAAAATTCCATATCTCTTCTTGAATACCTAATTATTTAGTTCTAACAGTTTGTAAAATTATGTTGAAATCAAATATACATTGTTCATTCATTCATTACGATCTATGAAGGTCAACTATTGAACATAAGCCTTTCCAATGGACAACCTCATAAGGGGGTAGTTTTCATAGTTTCCACTTTTGCCAGGCGGGTTGTAACCCTAGTTTTTACTTTGGATCTAGTTGTTGTTAGGAAGATGCCGTTACCCATCTCCTGGTTTCCATCTGCCTTTTACCACACCCACGGATGATTTGGAGTAGTGAATATTCTTTCACCAACACATTTTTATTGGACATTTATGTTATAAACCACGTTATTGCTTATTAGATATTTGGGAAAATATTTAAAAAGGTTGTTTCAAGTATAAATGTCGTGATTAATTTCAAACTTGCAACCATTTGTAGGAGAAATGTATTATGCATTTTCATATGAAACTTTATTCGATAAAGAATATGTAACAGAAATTGTTTTTAATAGATCCATTAAAAAGAATGTACTAAAAATAAAATTACTATAAAATAAGCGGTGTTTCGCGCGCTTCTCAAACTCAAACCCGCTACCCGCTCGTCATCGTAGGACTTTAGTATAGGAAAATCCCCAAAATTTACACGCACTACAAATGATCGCAAAAGTATCGTCTAGTATACGCCAACTGACTTATTTTGAGCCCGTATTTTTTCAGTAGTTATTTAAAAACATGAAAAGTTTAATAAACATAAAATATTGTCGCAATTCAATTGTCATTAAAAGATATGAAAATAAAGGTTGTTTATCAACGACCTATAAAAAATGCCTATTTTAATTATTGTATTTTAGAAGGTTATTCCAGATGTAATCAATCCACATACAATTTACAAGTATTATTTTATTTAAATTTAATTTGATTATTTTTATGTTGATTTTTCTGAAGTAAAATTATTTATATACGTTTGAATACTGATTCTGATAATGCACTTAACGGGAACCACAGAGTTATTGTTACATAATGTAATTTGTCGGCACTAATGAAAATCCATAACATTAGAAAACAGGCTAACTGACTAGATAACTTCTATATTATAAATATTAGTTATCAATCTAAATTTAACTACTGCAATAATAACCTCGGCATAATATATTACTAAATTAACCTAAACGTCATCGTAATCGGATAGTAACCTCAACAAAGAACCCGACGTGTCAATCAGGACAGGACTATTCTAGAAGGTCTGAAATGATATCACAATGGGTGGACCCCTCAGAGGGTAACCCACTGATCAACAATTCACTCAAGGTCCAGATCATAGATCCCCACTGCACCGGTTGAGTCGAGTCCTAAAACAATACTGCTTGCTTAGCGAATTTCCGAGTGGTTCATATGCTTACATTATTAATTTGATTTTTTTTATTTTAATAACTTTCTTTGCGTTTTCCCATATTATCTACCTGAAATGGATATTTAAATAAATTACTATTTTATTAAGTACATTAATTTCTGATAATTACAAAAAACAATACATAATAAAACTCACATAGCTAGTTAGTCTACTTACTCGAAGAATACAAATAATTTTAGCAGTCGTGTCCGACACTCGCGACCCACCCTTATGCTATATCAAACAATAGATGTATCGACTCGACTCGTCAAATCGGGCTTCGAACGGACGTGCAATCACCTCGAAAATTGAGGCGGCAGTGAATTTTTTTCACGCGTGTTCTCTAATATAATGACTGATTTACAAAGTGACAGTAACTGGCTCCAAATTCGAGGCAAGTCAGTGCTGACCCGCTACTGGCATAATGTAAATTGATTTGTAATCAGTACAGCACTGTGTGCGCGACTACTGACTGCGTGTAAACGGTGCAAGTCAGTCCTCGGCGCCAGCACTGGCGCCTGTTACTGACCCCGTGTAAATCAGCCTTAAAGCGAATTACGGAAACCTAACCGTTTCATACGAGTACTAAAATGTATAGAAAGCGGGGAACGATTTCTGCTAAAAAATGAATGATATTTAGGCTTAGATTATTGCTTTTTGGTTTGAATTAGTAAAAATAATGAATGGTGAATGTGTTATCTATACTTTTATCTCACGTTTTAACCAAAAATATTTTCTAAAATAATAACAAAATAGCCTAGAGATTTAAAATAGAAAAGGCCGTTTTAAGTGTTTTTACCATTATTGACGATTTTTTTTCTCGAAAATCAAGATTTTTTTATAAATATCACACGGTGAAAGTGTACACTCATCTATTAACTAATTGCGATTTTTTTGTGGTGTCATTCAATGAAGTCAGTTCTTTAATATTTTTAAAACCATAACTGCCTATTTGCGCGTTTCTTGAAATGTTAGGACCGGCCTCTTAAAATGTTCTCGGAACCGTATACATAACCTCCATTAACTGGAGCTACGGCATCAAAAATTCATGGCTTGCATTTCCAGCTCCATCATGCTCCTGCCTCCGTGATAAGTGCAATTTTCATAGACGTTCCTTTAGTTATGTTTTTCGAAACGTCAATTTATATCGTGTTTCTCACAGCGCCATCTATTAATAATCGTGCGCGTGAGAAAAAACAATTCCATGTCAATTCCATAAAAAAAAATATAATTTTCTTTGAATAACACTGAAGGAATTAAATTTATTCCTGTTTATTAGTGACTCATTATTTTAGTTCAATTTTTGCAAACAAACGTTTATATGTTTTAACTTTGAGAAAACAGTTTCAATATTTGTGTTGTGAAGTTTTCAGAACAAATACTGCGCGCCATCTATCAGAAGCCGGTGTTTTTTGCATTTCTGTCTATTCATTACAGTCTTTAAAAATGTTTTGCTGAACATAGGCCACCCTTGGCAGGCAGGCGGGTTAGCAATCGCATTTTTTTAATAATTTTGAGTTGTTACGCGAAAGATGCCGCTGCCCGTCGCTTGTTTTAGTTTCCCAGGCATTTTCTACAGTCGCCCGCTACAAACTTTTCAAAGATATTTAAGTTTAGTTTTATCGTTATATCATTTTTATTAACTTAAGATTACAATTTTACCTGTTGTGTACGTCGAGTAAATATATTTGTTGATTGACATAAAACAAGCGAGATTTAGCATGGTAACCCCACTTGCCGACACGACCAAAGTTTTCTGTGACATAGTGTACACGAGACATATTGTTTTCATATTAGATTTGTCATAATTCTCCAATTTCGAATCGTAAACTGAATTCTCAAAAATGTCGCACGCGTTCACGACCCTTTGACTTGTCCAACAGTCCGTTGCTACAAGCACTAAAGCAAAGGGCACTTTCATATAAGGCAGGTGGGGTTTTGTTTTTAGTTCTTTCCATCTCCTGGTTTGTTTCCCTCTGTGGCCTCTTACGATACTCATGGGACGATATGGGGTAGTGGATTTTCTTACACCACCACTAATCGGTTACATTTAAATATCATCTCTCGGATTTCTTTAAAAGAATGATGGTAAGTATCACCAAAGGAATTGCAGGTGAATTGTCAGCCTTTTAATAAGGAGTAGGTACATTTCTTGAAGAACCTAAAGTCATAGTTACTTAGTTACCGAGGAGTTTCTTATATATACTTTATATACTTCGTAGTCTTAGCCTATTATACTATCTCTCTACACTCTAAATTTAGAGCTTAGCGCGGGGAGGTTGTCACAAGTCAAATAGCTCTCTACGATGTTTCTCACTTCACCACAGAAATTCAAATAAACATTAGTTATCAGTACTTATCGCAAAGGTGGGTGCATTTTATTGAGAAGCCGTTAAAAATAGAAATAAACTAAGAAAAATCAAAGACCCGTGCTCAGCGGTTAAGCGCTACAGATAAGGTACAGCTATTCACGATACGTGAGTAAGCCGGGTTCGATCCTCGCTGGCAACAACGAAGTTTTTAATTGCAACTGCAACTTTGTTAATTGCGAAGTGATAAACGAACTAACTGTCCTGATGGTAAGTGGCTAATGCATTCCATAGACACCTGCAGCCAACTTAAACAAAGCAGGCTATAGATGCGTTACCACCTCTGAGATCTAAGGTGAAATGTCTGATAGTCTGTAATTATATGCGTCCGAAACCTTCAGTCCGGAACACACAATGCAGTAGTGCAAGCACTGTTATCTAGCGGCAGAAATTACTCTACTGACTCCTGCGCAGGAAAGGAATCCTACCACCTAGTAGGTGCAGTTAATGTGGAGTGGAGATACGGGTGATGCACCATGATGGAATTTGGTTACAAGTAGAATATTATATTTTTTCATAGAAGAGGGAGCAAACGAGCATGCGACTCAACTGATGGTAAGTGTGAATCCATGTCTATGAACATTGGAAACACCAGGGGAATTGCAGGTGCGTTGCCTTTTCAACAGAATTAAGCTCGTTGCTTGAAGGTTTCTAAGCCGTATCGGTCCGGAAAAGTCTCTGGTGGAAAACAACGCATAGAAGTCGTGCGAGGAAGGAAACTACCAGTAAATCGAGTTATTCATAGGATAAAATACAACGTAAACAAATTCAATATTACAATTTAATGAATGAAATAGTTAAATTATTTCATTTTTATATTCCGTCAGTATAATTTTTAAGAAAGAGGCATTCCATCTTAGTCCTCAAGGCTGACAACGCATCTGCATTTTGATTCGTTATCGAGGATAGATGTAGATGTCTATGGGCCATAGCAACCACTTACCATCAGGTGGACTGTGTGCTCGTTTGTCACCCTATATCTATAAAAAAAACCTCACAAATACGAACCACACCGTGGAAATCAAGTAAACGTACGAGTAACAAGCCACCAGAACAGTTGTTAGAACGTACGTCGGCATCGCAATTGCTGAAATTGTAACCAATTATTTATTACACAATAAGACACAACCAAACACACGCACACAACTCACACACACACACACACACACACACACACACACACACACACACACACACACACATACACACGCGCGCGCGGGAATACTTAGGAGTGCGCATGCAGTTATTGCAAACTATAAGTAATAAATTATATACAAAAAGTGACCCGCCCCGGCTTCGCCTGGATAGGGTCTATTAATATGGCGTTATTTGACATTTATGATTGTCAAAAACCATTTCTTTTGTCTGTTTGTTTTTTTTGTTTTGAATACGTCCAAGTTTTTCGGATTAAATATTGCCCAGATCACTTCTGCATACTCCTTGCTCTCTATCTGTTCGTGAAGATTCATTACAATCGGTTCAGCCATTCTGAAGATTAGCGCGGGTAGAGAGACAGACAGCCAGACATACACACAGACTGACAAACAGACAATTTTTTTAAAGATGTTTGTTTATGTCTTTATAGCACGCAAATAACCCCTTGAACTTAATAGAAGACAGTTATTTTAATATACAGACAGACACTACAATTTTATTTATATGTATAGATAAAGGCTATCGAAAAAGAAGAGCATTGACTAATAACACAGGCTATCCTAGCACAGGAGTCATAAATCACTGTTTGCCCATTTTGTATTCTGTACTAATGGTAACCAAATTGCAAATAAATGTTATTTGTGTGATTTTGTTTTTATTTGTAAATAAATTATTATTATTTATTTATTTCAGGCCACGTAACAGCTTAAAATTGTTTTATGACAGCAGTGCCCATGTACAGTCTCACTCATATCAGTTGTACTTGCGAACCTTAAGGTCCGAGGAGCTGGACTAATTATACGGAAGTCACTGATGCTGTTGGTTTGTGTGCCATGAGTTGTTATACTGCTACTTATAATTGCAATAGTCCCAGAGAAAATGCCTGCATAAGGCCCTATTTATCAAAAGTGTAAAAAAAATTATTAAGCAAAAATTGTTTATTAAGGGTTATTATACTACTAAAGAGTACATGATTGATGTACTCCCCCTGGGTATGAGGTGATCGCTACCATGCTGTTTCCTAATGGTTTCATATTTAACTGTATTATTGATCGCTTGTGAAAAAAGTAGTTTTTTGGGTTAAGAATTAAGACCAGGGCAGTATCGGACATAATAGTAGTAGACTGTAGGTATGAAGGTTTCCTTATCTAGCGAATCTTCGTATTATCGAATAGTTAGGAGTATATTTTGCTTATCGAATATTGACGTCTATTTTTTTCGCCCATTCGTACATTTTGTCCAGTATGGCTGTCTATACTTAGCCGCCCTATACTTCGAGTGCACCAAATAGTACCAGTATAGGTACACCAATCCAACCAAATGGTCTAGGCATCAAATGGTGTAGGGTGCGGACGTGTTAAGCAAAAGATGACCATTTACCTTCCCTTGTAAACAGTAGCTAGAGAGTACTTATTATATACCACAGCAGCAATCATCTGAGTATTCGAAACCGTTACATATCATAACATAAAAACATAACATAAACACTCACGCCTGTCACTCAGAGGGGTAGGCAGAGACTACGGACTTCCATTTGGCACGATCCTGGCTCGCATACACGCTCGTCGGTTAAGGGTACTCCTAATCTGGCCCATTTTTAATATATCGCCAGTTTGGTCGATAAATCTTCGCCCAGGGCGTCCTTTTCCGACTCTGCCGTTCACTTCTGCAGCATAAATTTGCTTTGTCACTCTTTCTTCGTTTATTCTTTCTACATGACCAAACCACCGAAGCATTCCTTTCTTAATTCTGGTCACAACGTCATCTTGCAAACCACACTTTTCTCTTATCACTATTTCTCACCCTGTCATTCAGATTCACCCCTAGCATACTCCTTAATGACCGCATTTCTACAGCATTTATTCTACTCTCATGCTTCTTCTGCCAGACCCAACTTTCACTACCATACATTAAAGTAGGGACTAACACCATTGAGAATTGCCAAACGTGCCTTTTTTGACACATTCTGACTCTTCATAATAGCGTGTAGAGCCCCATTCACTCTATTTCCTGCGTTCACTCGTCATTCTATATCCTTATCATATCTACCATCCCTGCTAAATAAACATCCCAAATATATAAACTCATCCACTTGCTCAATCAACTCCCCTTCTATTCTTATTTCACATAACGTTTTACTTTCTTCTCTTTCAAAAACCATCACTTTCGTCTTACTTGCGTTCGCTTTCATACCCCTTTCTTTTAATGACCAGTTAATTAAAGTAACCATCATTTGCAACTCGGCCGCCGACGATGCAAATATGACTTGATCATCGGCGTACAAAAGGCATTTGATGGTTAACTCAGCCATTCTCAACCCACATTCTTCAACTTTCAAATTTTGCAAACAACTGTCCATAAATAGGTTAAACAGCCACGGGGAAGCTACACAGCCCTGTCTGACACCTTTTTGGATGCCAAACCAGTTCGAGTAGACCCCATTGATCCTGACACAAGCACTAGAGTCCTAATAAAGAGACCTTAATGCCTTTATCAAACCAGTGCTCAAACCAAATGAGTTCAGTGTTCGCCATAACACATTCTTGTTCACTCTGTCATAAGCCTTTTCCAAGTCCATGAACGCACAAAAAACTTTCTGGTTTTTGGCCAAAAACTTCTCCGCAATCATGCGCATGGAAAAAACTTGATCCGTACACCCCATTTCCTTTCTAAATCCAGCTTGCACATCCCAAAATTTTCCATCATTTTCTTCCATAACTCTTTCAATTAACACCTTAGCATACAGTTTACCCACAATGCTAAGCAAGCTGATACCAAGGTAGTTTTTACAGTCCTGCTGTGACCCTTTTCCTTTATATATTGGGACTATAACGGCTTTGCACCAGTCTTCCGGTACCCGCTTCAGTTCCCAACATAAATTAAACAAGGTGTACAGCAGGCCTGCCACCACTCCCTCTCCAGCCCTTAAGCATTTCCAGTGATACTCTATCATACCCGGTTGCCTTACTTTCATGCTTTTCATTCCTTTCATTATTTCATCTCCACTTATCTTCCTACTTCTCTCCACTTCTTTAGGATTTTCTATTTCACTTAATTCAGACAACTCTTCACTCATAAACACGCTTTCAATGTATTCCTTCCATCTCTTTAAATTAGAAACTTCATCATTCAGCATACAGCCATTCTCGTCTCGTATAGCATTTATTCTAGGCTGTTTTGAATTTCCCCTAGCAGTTCTTACGAGTTTCCAGAACATTTTAATATTTGCCTGGAAGTTATCAGATATCCTTCTATCATCCTTATCCGTTCTTTCTTGCTTTTTCCTTTCAACAACTTCTTTTACTCTCTTATTTATAAGTCTAAAGTCTGCCTTTTTCTTTCAATATCATCATTCATACCGCCAGAATTACCAGCTTTGGTTGCCAGTAAATCTAGCCATGCTCTCTTCTTTGCTTCAACTTCCATCCGTACCTCATCATCCCACCACAACGTATTATATTTCCTTTCATTCGTTCTCTTACTTACACCACATACTTCGGTGGCTGCATCCACCAAAACTTTCTTAACATTATTCCATACAGTCTTCAGGTCTAAATCATTCATACATATTTCATTCAAACCACTTATATTCTCCCTCAGTCTACATTTATACTTCTCTTTCACACCTTTATCTTGTAACCTCTCTATTCTTATACGCTGTAACGCAGTGGTAGACACAGATGTCCGATGCCGCCAACGCCTGAATAGACCATTAATTCGGCACAAGACCAAGTAATGATCCGTCCCGACGTTGGACCCCCGGTAAACCCTTGTATCTACCACTGCGCTCCTCATTCTTTCATCCACAATTATTAAATCTATCATGCTTCTATCATCACCTCTTTCCCATGTATACATGTGAATCCTTTTATGGCGAAAGAAAGTGTTCGTCACAAAAAGATTCTTTTCCACACATACAGCGAGGAGGTCTTTACCATTCTCATTTACACTTTCATCGCCATACGTTCCTAATATCCTTTCATAACCAGACCTCTTACCCCAACCCTTCCATTAAAATCTCCTAACATAATAATATTTTCATTTCCCTTACATTTCATCAACACCATCCTTGCCATGTCCCTAAACTGCTCTCGGATATAAGTGGGCTTAGACATATCTGGGGCGTACACCCCTAGCACAAACAACTTCTTTAAGCCCACTTTCATTCGTATCCATAGCAGCCTTGGGCTTACACATTCATACTCTTTCACACATTGACCCATTCTTTCTGAAAGGATGACACCGACTCCTGGCATGCCCGCTCGGTCTCGTCTACACCAGACCAGTAAGCGGTATACATGGCATGTGCAGTGGCATCCTTTCCCTTTCGTTTCGTCTCATTTACACATAACACATCTATTCCTCTATCATTCATCATTTCGCATACTTCATCCATCTTATCATTCATTGCTCCACATACATTCAGCGTAGCCAGACGAGCCTCCGCAATCCACTTTTCGCCCCTCCGGGAGACAGAACGTGACGGGTGGCGAACCTCGTCGCTGGTTTTTCTCCCGGAGATTCTTCGCACCCCTGCCCCATTAAAGGGGCGCCGGGAACTCGGGGCCATTTCTTTAATTTGTTAGCTCATGGTGCGAACTACGGGGTGGTAGATTTTACGCCGCTACCATACGTCGAGGAGCCGAGTCTATCCTTTCGGCTTTGTCGCTCGTTTAGCACCACCCGAGGGACACGTGTAGGGTGGGCCTAGGGTAAGGTGGTCGAAGCCTACGGACGCGAGCGACTCATCCCCCTACATATCATGTGCAGATAAAGGGTCTCGAGTTGTAAATCGGTAAATTTAGGATATATTTCGTAAAGAACTTAAACTGTTCTCTTCGCGAATTTCACTTTGGCTTATCACCCAAAATTGACTAAAGTATAGCATAATATGTGTATGCCATGGTTGTTTTAAAACAAAACATTGATTTAGAATATTTAAGAATGGAAATTATGATGTCCGATGTACCCCATCTAGGGCGACTTCCTGTGAAATGTGCATGAGTGGATCCCAGATTCACTTCACGTTGTCTGGTAAAGCAAATATCATGCCCGCATACTGCAATAAAAACAACTCTACTTTTTAGGAAAGTAAAGGAAATATTGAGTTTGGTTGTTACATGAGTTGGCGATAACTCAATTTTAGAAGAGAGTTAATGTTTGCATAGAACTACTTATTTCACTTTCTACCAATGTATGTCTGCAAGATTTTATTGAGATTTTTTGCATAGGCATCACAGAGGCTTGGTGCTGGAAAATCACGTATTGACATCAAATTCCGACACGTGTCGAACAGTTCCTTTGAAATTTCGGTTAGAATTTACTATATAATTTAATTTCCTTTAGTTTATTACTTATATTATTATTAAAAATGATGTAGTTGTACAAAAAATTTCGCTCTCTATAAAATATGTGTGAAACTTTACACAATAACAATGTCCGCAATTATTCTAGTGCAAATGACTTTCGCTAGATATCTCTACTACAAAATTCTCTACAAAAATGTTATAATATTAGCAGATTTTCTATTTCTGTAGGTCTTTTTTTCATCAGCTGGTATAAGTCTAATGCTAGACATGGACTTTTCTTGTCGTAGAGAGGTTTGGCCTTAATCGTCACGCTTGGCGGGCGAATTGATAATCACAGTACCAGACGTGAGCACGGTTGATGCTGCTGCTACGCCCGCTACGGCACTGCAATTTGTTTTGGCTTTAACTACTAAAATAAATGCAAAGATTACAAAAATGACTCGATTGAAAACGATGATTCCAAATACATAGCCCATATTATAATAGCTTTTTTTTAATGGTCGATACCGCCCCAGGAATTTGACAAGTCTGTACCGCAAAAAATTCTTGCCTTGTATTGGGATAGGTCGAATGATTGATTTTACTTTAAAGTCGTCAAACCGGATGAAAAATGTAAGTAAACGTGCATTTTTGTGAACGGTGGCTACATTGTGGGATTTGTGTCTCCATCCATTTTATACGTTAGACTCTTAATTAAAGAGGTTTGGTTATTAAAATATGACTGGGATGACACACAAACACACTACGTGGTCTCTGCGTGGTGTCACTTTTGTTCTAAGCTCTCGGCACTTAATGGGCTTCAACTTCCTCGTCACCTTGGAGTGAACGAGGGATGTGAAGTTCGCCTCATTAGCTACGCTGACGCTAGCGAGCGTGCTTATGGTGGGGTCGTATACGTACAAGTACACAGTGGTTCCGGATACTCAGTGCAACTCGTGTACGCCAAGTCTAAAGTTGCATCGATAAAAATTATTGCAGTCGCAATATTGAAACTCTGTGCGGCAATGTTGTTAGCATAATTGCTTCGTAAGTTTCTAAACAGAATATCTCCGATTTATAATGTAAAAGGTGCATTCGCTTTCAGCGATCCCAAGTTCGTGCTTGCATGGATAAATTCGTCTCTGCATCGTTGGCAGGCTTTTGCCGCCAATCGTGTCGTGGCACTTACCGAACTTATACCCGCTAATTGATTCTATCAGGTAGCAGGCTCCGAAAATCCAGCAGATTGCTTGTCACGTGGTCTTACTCCGTCTAGTCTAATCGACCACCATTTATAAGTACAACGGTTCTCCATGAGCTTCTCATAATCCCTCTGAGTGGCCTACCAATACCTTTAATCGCAATAAGCCCATCGACGATATACCAGAACAAAGGTACGCCATGCTTGTACTTACCACACACTTGCCTGAATCACTAATGTGTGGACTCATTTAACGCGTATCGTCGTGGCCCAAGTTATTGAGAATAATAATTTAAGTACATCGGTTTATGAAAAAACTTCCTATTTGTAAATTTGTTTCAAGTTCTGACTTATAATTAGCAGAAAATAAAGTAATATGTCACGTGCAATATATACATTTCGCTGAAGACTTGGAGAATTTAAAAAATAATAAACCTTGTTCCTCAGTGCTTGTTAAACTTAGACCTTTCATTGATGAAAACAATTTTATCCTCGTCGGAGGCAGACTCTCAAACTGTAAATATCCATATATTCTACCTCGTCACGATCGTGTTGTTGAATTGCTTTTTGAACATTATCATAAGAAGCATTTACATTTACATGAAATTGCATATGTCCTTACAGAAATAAATATTGGATTCTTGCAGCTAGACGAGTAATTCGTAACATTATACAAATGTAAGTGCAATAATTGTTTTAAATCTAAACCGTGTGCAGTTTTACCGCTCATGTCTGATCTACCTAGTCAGCGTGTAAATCAAGCTGAAAAGGCTTCTACTCACGCCTCTTCATGGTCGCAGTATAAGAAGCCGCAACACATGGCTTTGCGTTTTCACATGCTTGACAACCCGCGCTATGCACACGTAGCGCGGGTTTGAGTACCTTGTCATTTCTAGCCGCCTTGAAACGATGTGTTTCTCATCGGTCGCCAATAAAATGCCTTTATACAGATAACGGGACGTGCTTCGTGGGTACGCATTCCTATTTAAGAGATTTTTATAAATTTTTCGATAAGGAGCTTAATCCTCGACTTCAAGAGGAGCTGGCTGAAAACCGCATTTATACCACTATACACTACACTAATTTATACCAACCGCATCTCCCCATTTCGGTGGATGTTGGGAGAGTATGATAAAGGTAACCACTCACGCCTGCTCATTTTCCTAACACATTTCCATAGTCATCACTTCCTGGTTATCCTACTGACTCTACTAGCTTAATCCAGCGACATTCCCTTCTAGACAGCCTCGTCCAGTCTTTCTGGCAACGATGGCGTAGTGATTACTTGCATAAACCACAGGTTAGGGCTAAATGGAAATCACCTGCGAGTCCAACTCGTGGGGACTGTGGTAATTATTATGTCGGATAATAAACCGTCTCTATCTTACCCCCTAGGAGTTGTGGAGAAGGTGCACCTTTCTAAAGATGGGATAGTCCGCGTTGTAACCGTTAAGACTGCTAAAGGCAGTTTTGTACGTCCATTGGTGCGTTTATACCCATTAACCAAACCAATAATGACTGGCTTGACATTTAAATACATACATATATTATATATTTTATTACTAATCTAAAGCGCAAACTTAAACTAATAATAAATACGTGTTATATTTTATACGCATTGGCTTATTTCATAACCACACAGTCTTTAATATTTATTTAATTGTAACATAGTTAATAGGGGTGATGTTTACCTTATTTATTTTAAACTATTTATTTTTAAAGGCAATCCTTCATGGCCGGGGGGATGTTGGCGCCATCTAATTTATTTTATATACTGCAATTTTTCTATATTTACCTTCCTTGAAATTCATATATTTCGGGCATCCCCCTCAACCGCACGCCTAGTATATATATTGTATCACTGAGAACTGCCACGCAAGTCAGTTCTATTAAAGGAGAAGAAACCGCGCCGCTCATTAACACTTTATAAACATATATAATCAAATTAGTGAAGTTTTGCGTCCACAAAAGAAAGAATGAAGCGTTAGCTCGTCTGCACCTTGGCTAAACCTGTCTCCGGAGCGTGCAAGATCTACGAGGGCGGCGGTGTCAAGATATGCGTACAATTTATTTAACGAACACCCTTTCCCTCAACCAGCATCCCTTTACAGTCCAGGATCGAAGGCCACAAGCTTCGCTATTGAAATTCTCTTTGTCCATAACACTATCTTTGTCCAATACTTCGTTTTTATTCTCATATAACGTAATTGTCCTGAAGTGTTTTGAATTTTCTCAATACACTTTGTTGTGTTGTAATACACGTTCGTTAGCGAGACAACAAATGATTTATTCCTCTCATAACTACCTACATACAATATTACAAATACCCACAACATCTCCCCTTATTAATAAAGATACAATATCATCCATCCCCCTTATATAAAAGAAATAACTGAAACAAAAGAAATTTCTTATAACTCTAACTTAAAATTTATTATATTTATACCTTAAAATTAATTAATTAAGTTTTTATATTGAGTCGTCGGGCCTTACTACGTGTGAGAGAGGTGTGGCCATGGTGTGGATGCCTCATTATTATTATCATTGAGTACATTTTGAGCAATTTTATTTTCACTAAACTAGAATTCTCGTTACGCTGATTTATCTTATCAGGGCTTTGTTGTGATTTTTGCATTGCACAAATGCCACCCCTCCATTTCCAGTGATGAAAATATCTTTTTTATATTTTTAAAATCTTGACTTGAGTAAGACTTAATTAAATGACGCCTATTGCGTCGGATTGGTCTTCCTAGCATTATTTATTACATATGAACGAGGAGTATCACCTTCACCTATTACAGTAGCGGAGTTCTTTTCTTACCATCTATACATATTACTTCGTCACCAATGTTAAGCTTAGGCAACAGTTTACAATGTTTATCATAGTACATTTTGACTGCTGCTGTTTTGCAGCATTGTTTTAAACGTAGATGGGTCTACAACTTGTGGTTTTAGTAAATCCGTACAAACTGGTAATTTACAACGTAATCTGCGACCCATTAATAATTGCGCGGAGAGTCCAAACCATGTCTTGGAGTATTTCTGTAATTCAATAAAGCAAGTTCAAAGTCACTATTCCTTAACAGCTTTAATTAACAAAGACTTAACGGTTTGCACCGCGCGTTCACTTTTCCGTTAGCCTGTGGATAGTTTGGTGATGATGTAATGTGGTGAAGCCCCAATCTGTACTAAACTGCTTGAACTCGCGACTAGTATATTGAGTGCCATTATCACTTATGAGTATTTCAGGTATACCGTGTCGTGAAAATATTTCCTTCATACCGTATAACCACTTGTGATGTAATATTTTCTAATTTTTTACCTCAACATAACTAGGTAATAATCAACTAAAATAAGATAATATTTCTTTCTATATTCAAATATATCAGACCCACCTTAAACCAGGGCAAATTAGAATTTCCACTGGAATCATGGGTTCTTTAGCTGGTGCGTTTGAACTCTCCCTGCACGAACAACGTTTCACATACATTTCTATGTCACGTGACATGCCTGGCCAAAATATAACTTGTCTTGCGCGTCGCTTGCACCGATCTATACCTAAGTGCCCTTCGTGCACAATTTTCAACATATCTGTTCTCAGGGAACGAGGAACTAAAACAACATTATCTCTAAATATGACGTCCTCTACCACATATAACTCATTTTTTAAAGACCAATATTTTTTAAGATTTTCTATTACGTTATACTTATCATTAGGCCATCCTAATTTAATATAATTTAGTAAGGTACATAAATCAAAATCTTTTTTCGTTTCATTTTTATCAGTGTTAACTTGCATTTGAAATTGGAATACTGTTTACAATTAATTTTACTTGATACAAATTTTTTATCTAATTTATTATCTAATACTATGTCGGGAAGCGGCGCGCGAGACAGTGCATCTGAAATATACATATATTTTCCTGGTTTATACTTAACGACTAAGTCATAGCCCTGTATTCTGAGCATCATACGTTGTAAGCGGGCTGGGACGGACATTAATGGCATTTTAAAGATACTTTCCAAAGGTTTATGATCTGTTTCTACGACAACATTATTTTTGCAAAAATATATTGGTGAAATCGTTCACAGGCGAACAATTGCTAACAATTCCTTTTCCACTTGTGCATACCGGCGTTGCGTATCTGTGAGTTCGCGAGGCGTATTCGACCGGCCGACCACCCTGCAGTAGTATCGCACCGAGTGCATCGCGAGACGCGTCTACCGATAACAAGACAGGCTGAGATACGTCGTACAACGCCAACACTGGCGCTGTGCAAACACATTCTTTAATTTTTCGAATGCTGTCTGCTCACTAATTTCCATCGCCAACTACTATCTTTTTAATAAATTCGTTAGGGGAAGAGCGCGATCAGAATAACACGGAATAAATTTCGATAAATAATTAACGGCTCCAAAATCTTTCTAAACTTTTTCTGTCTGAGGGTTGAGGCATCTCAAAATGGCTTTTACTTTATTAGGTCGGGCCTCATACCGTCTTTATCAAAAATATGTCCCAAGTAAGTAACCTCTTCAACCGCTATTTTGCATTTCTTTTATTAATTTTAAATTAATTTCTCTAGCTCTTTGTAACAACGCAACTAGTCTTCTGTCGTGTTCATGCTTGTTCCGTCCCCAGACAATTATATCATCTATAAAACTATCTGTGACCTCTAAATCTTCTAAAAGCTGCCTCATTTTAGCGTAAAATACTTCGGATGAGCAATTAATACCGAACGGTAAACGAAGAAATTGATATCGACCGAACGGTGTGGCAAATGTACACAAGTCTGCACTCTGCTCATCCAGTTGTATAGCCCAAAAACCTGAGTTGGCATCCAAGACGGAAAAGAAGCGTGCTCCGTGTAGCCGCGCTGCGCTCCGACACAGTGGGCAATGGAAATGCGCGCGCCGCACTGCACGGTTAAGTTCTCGTGGGTCTAAGCACGCGAATCCCGTTGTCCTTTTTGCGACTAGAACTAGTGGATGCACCCATTGAGTTGGATGAAACTTTTCTTATTATACCTTGGTTTTCCATATTTTAAGCTCATCTGCTAGACGTTCACGTAAACTTAACGGAATCTTCCTAAGATTACAAATCACCGGAGGTACGGATTCGTCTAAAACAATATGATACTTTCTGGAAGACACCCAATACCACTAAATAAGTCATCATAGTCTGATATATTAATTTCATGAACTCGTTTGACTAAACCTAACTTCTCACGACTGTCGTCCCAGCACGCTTTGACAATGTAAATCGGCAATCGCAAACTTTAAATTATAACAAACATTTTTATAAAACATTGTAAATAGCAAACGCCTCTTACTGGTATTATATTACCACTATACGATTCTAATTTAATACAATCATTTTTATTATATTGAAATCAAAACCAGTTGCAAAAATCTTTCAAAAGATAAAACATTTATATCCGCCCCCGTGTCCAATTTAAAGTTTTCGATACCCTTCTCAAAATATAATGTTTCGAACCAGTTATCTGAAGAACTTTCTTGACCATTTATGGTTGATATAAAAAACGATTCACAATCAATAGAACGCGTAACATCTTGATTTTGCTCAATGTCATATACACGGTTTACACCGGCCTTATTAATATTTAAATTCTGCTTACATACCCGAGCGAAGTGACCTTGTTTACCACAAATGAAACACGTGGCGTAAACAGCCGGACATCGAGGCATTGCACAGCGCTAGAGTCCACAGCGCGGGCAGCGCAGCGCGGAGCCCCGTGAGGCACGGCCGGCGCCTGTGCGCTGCGCGTTGCGTTGTTCTCTCCTTTGTTTGACACTATCTACCTGCACTACACTAGCACACATACCATTAGTACTTAGCTGACGGCTACTCTCTTGCGAAATTTCTTCGGCCTAGCACAACTTCACAGCTTTGTACAGGTCTAGGTCCTCACATCTGAGCAAACGGTCCCGGATTATTGTGCTATTTACACCACACACAATTCGATCCTTTATCAGCTCTTCTTCTAAAGTAGCAAATTTACAATTTTACTCAATAACCAATGACGTAACATGCTGCTGTATGTTTTCACCTTCTTCTTGATTGCGAGTAAAAAATTTGTATCTAAGCAATGTAATATTGATTTTAGTTCCAAAATATTCATCAAACTTACTCAATATTACTTGCACATCATCACAATCCTCCTCTTTAGTGAACGTAAAAGTTTGATAAATGTCGAATCCTTCTGAACCAATTAAATTGAGAAGTAAACTTGCTTTTACTGCCGATGTCTCCAGTGCACACCAAGCTTTCACAAATAATATGAATTGTTGTCTCCACTTCTTCCAAGCATCAGCCCTGCTGACGGGTCCGCCTTCTAACTGTAATTCGTTGGGTGGACGCGTGCTCCATGTTAATGCAAGACACACGTTATAGAATTATTTCACAGTTTACTACTTTTAATAAATATTATGCCATGTATATATATTGCAATTATTCTATTGAAGTCCTCGATTTTAAGCGTTTACTATGCTTATGACCCCACTTCTGACACCATGTTGTGTTTGCAATAATACACGTTCGTTAGCGAGACAACAACTGATTTATTCCTCTCATAACTACCTACATATACAATAATACAAATACCCACAACACACTTCATATTGATATAGAAGAAACAGATGCGTTGTCATTTGTCACATCTTAACATCAATTAATTTGACAGCTTGGTTACGCAGCTACTGGCTAAAGATTCGCGGGTTCGAATTTCGAATACCCGCACGAACAAGTGTTTGTATGGTCTGCAAATAAATTTATATATGAAAGGATGTTAAGAATAATTAATTCGTTTGCACGAATTAATTATCCAACAATCAAGGATAAGCTAGTAACGGAATACGACAAGCGCACCGTTCCACGGCAGAGCAAGACTGCCCTAACGGCGGCCGCTCCGTCTGTTTTATACAACCAGAACGGGCGCCACCGCAGGTGCATTGGCGCAGGTGTGCGGTGCACGTGTTGTTTACAAGAATTCTGTCTAGCTACACCGACGCCGCCGCACGTGCAATAGTGCTGGTGCCGTCACGGCCATGCTGACATGCGTGCGTCCTCGCACGCGCTCCATGACAATCTTAGTTATCTGTAGACAGAAGAACATCGTTCGATTACCCTGACAAAAACCATAAATGTTTCCACATTCAGCAACATATTATGGTCCGGTCTACAATGACCCTGCAGATATTAACAATCAGCTCTGGTCCGGTCTATATCGACCCTTCAGGCAATTAGTATTGGACCGGTTCCTTTGAACCCTGCAACACTAATCAGTTTTGGTCCGGCAAAATGCCCTTCAAAACTTTTCTCTTTTTTTTTTAATAGAATCATTCTTTTTTCTATTTTCTCTTTTTTTTCAAGTACTGTTTATGCTAATCTGGAATCACTATTCCCTATAGCCATATCATTGGACCGGCACAAAGCCCTGCAATGATAGTAAGAACCATTTTTTTTCTTACTCTTTTTTTTCAATTCAGTATAGAGCAATTACAGTTCGACCATACCGCAAACATGTCCCTGTCACAATTCACACATTAGTGCAACGTGAGGAACGTAGTGACATGATAATACCAAAGTATGCAAACCAACAGCAACACGACATACCCTAGTGTAACACAGACCAGCCTCCCACCAACATCATCTTCCTTTCCTGCACTAGAAGAATTACTCCGCTAGAGTGATGCAACCTCTCTATATTTTCAAGACGCGCAGACACGGCCACCTCCGACTGTCGCACGTCCTCGTGCGGTTGGCAGTAAACAGCATATGGTTTATCAGTTATCACCACCTGCCAACAGATATTAACACTTGTTACATAGTACGTTAAGAAGTAATAAAAGTAATTGCGGGTACCTTTATTATAAATCGAACAAAGGAGTTAACTTTTGGCTTAAAACATTTCACTTTAATTTTTTTTTCTACTATACACTTTAATGATACGTTAACGTCGCAAATAGGACAGCAAATTTCGTTACGACATTTAACATAAAAACAAAGTCATCAACGCAAATCACAAACGTAACAATCCTCATACTATTCGAAGATTATATGTGGGCAATAACGGGGACTTTATCCCACTTCTGATGTAAGAAAGGATGTTAAGAATATAGAGAACTTAAATGGAAAGCTTTATTCTCATTTCTTATGAAGGACGTTATTATGATGTATAGAGACACATGAAAAGGCTTTTAGAATAGAATAGAATCACTTTTATTTCAATAAAGTACTACTACCACCGGTTCGGATAAAACCTCTGTCCTGGGAAGAACCAGCAAGAAACCCAGCGGGACTTATCTTTTAAATAAGGTTAATTTACAATAGATTACTTAATACTAACTATAAGTTGTACATAGACTAATTTTGTAGTTAAGAATAATAATTAATTCGTTTGCACGAATTAATTATCCAACGAGTCAAGGATAAGCTAGTAACGGAATACGACAAGCGCACCGTTCCACGGCAGAGCCAAGACTGCCCTAACGGCGGCCGCTCCGTCTGTTTTATACAACCAGAACGGGCGCCACCGCAGGTGCATTGGCGCAGGTGTGCGGTGCACGTGTTGTTTACAAGAATTCTGTCTAGCTACACCGACGCCGCCGCACGTGCAATAGTGCTGGTGCCGTCATATATAATATTGGGTATGGATGTTTGTCCATTTGCAATTTAAGTATGTAATATTTTCCTCCGCGATACGAGAGAAAATCATAGTGTAAGGGGTAAAGCTTGTACAAATATATTTGCACCTTTGCCTCTCAAACGGGAGCCCAGCAGCAGATGAATTTCTGCTCGGGATAGCTAAAAGAATGGACGGACTATCAGACGAACTTCTAGGTAGAAAAGGACTATCACGTAATAAACTATATCAATACCCGTATACCAAATATATAGAGTAATGCTGTCACATGTGGGCTGGTGCTACAAAATGCCACCTAGCAGCATTGGACACGAATAGCTGAACTAATTGTGATAAAGCTTCACGAACAGATACAAAGCAATGCCAGGAGTGCTCTAGGCTATATTTAAACTGAAAAATTGAAGATTTTATTTTGTGACGACGAAAAATTGATAAAATAAGGTCATTAATGTCTTTAAAAAAAATGTAAATGATTAAATAAATGACATTAATAGGTACCTCCCAGGCGAAGCCGGAGCGGGTTGCTAGTATTAAATAAAAAAGGGGTAGCGAGTAAGCGAGCTATCCGGGTTTGATCCCGCCGGCACCTGTGAAATTGTTAATTGCAAAATAAGTGCGGATTTACTACGTGTTCAGAGGTGAAGAAAATTGTAAAGAAACTGACATTGCAATAATATACCTGTGTAAATATGTAATGTTACGAACTTGGGGTTCGAGACAATTAAAAACTGCCGAGTGAATTACCAAATGACACAATTACACAACACTAATTACAACAAAACACACTAATAACAAAACACAATTGTTTATACAGATCACTTTAGTTCGCAGTTGTATCGCTTCCAGTATTCGCTTGTATCGCCAATTCAATACTGACTCGGTCGTGGTCTATACCGGCCTTATATAGGGCCTCAGATGGTTTCCAGAACCTTCTATTGTAGAAACATCTAGAATGTTCGAGTACATATCGGTCCCGAAATTTCTAGAAGGATCTTGACTCTCCTAGTTCTTCTACTCGATACTAGAGGGCGTTAGTTGCTAGTGTTGCCATTTTCAAGACATTAATAGTGGCGCGCTACACTGCCCACTCCTAAGACATGCTCGTCTCGAGCATTATTGGCCCCATAATAACGCGCCAGTCGATCCACATGGACGATCTTAGGAGTACCTCTTGCACCTTTCTGTATCCGGTAGGTTACGTCATCGATCCTTGTCACAATCCGGTACGGTCCGTCCCATTTAGCTTGAAGCTTAGGAGATTTCCCTTTGCTGCGAACTGGATTATGTAACCACACTATTGAACCTTCGTCAAACCCTTTGTTGTTCATTTTGCGGTCATACCGTGTTTTCATCTTTTCAGACGTTTGCTGGCCCGATTGTCTGACGTGCTCATAAATGTCATTCATTTTGTTCCGCAAATCAATTGCATAATCGGTTATACTGCGTGGGGCATCAGGTGGTATTTTGGTGATCAGGTCTGCAGGCAGCCGTAATTCTCTCCCAAAGTTTGCGAAAGCTGGTGTCACTGATGTACTTTCGTGAACAGCGCTTCGATATGACAACAAAAACGGTTGTATTAGCCTGTCCCAGTCTCGTTGCCGTTTTTCCACAACTTTTGCTAGGTACCTCTCCAATGTCTGATTAAATCGTTCTACCATTCCATCAGATTGTGGGTGGTAAGAAGTTGTTCTTGTTTTATGAGTACCCATAATTCGGCAAGTTTCCTGGAATATTTGAGACTCAAAATTCCTTCCTTGATCGCTGTGAATCTCTAAAGGTACTCCAAAACGACAGAAGACTTCATGAATTAGTTTATCTGCAACTGTTGAAGCTTCTTGATTTGGAACGGCGAAGACTTCTTGCCACTTAGTGAAGTAATCCATCACAACCATGAAATACTTGTTACCGCTTTCACTTTCCGGAAAGGGCCCCGCAATGTCAAGGGCTATCCTCTCCTTGGTGCACCAACATTGTACAATTTTAATGCACCTCTACTACGAGTTTGAGGTCCCTTTACAGCCGCACAACTTGTACATTTGCGACACCAGTACTCGACATCGTCACGACAGTGGACCCAATAAAACCGTTCTCGGATCTTCAGTAGAGTTCGTTTAACTCCCAGATGGCTTCCTGAACAACCGTTATGGTACAGCTGTAGAACATCCGGTACTTTAGCTTTGGGGACAATCATTTGCAAATGACAACTGTATCCCCGAACATTTTCCCATTTACGGCACAAGACTCCATCCTAAATCAGCAAGCTGTCCCATTGGGCCCAATAACTTTTCGTGGTCGAACTCATCGCTGAGACGTCACTCCACTTGGGCTTAGGAGCACTGGCCTTCATCCATTCCAGAATCGGCTTGATGTCCGGATCTTCCTGCTGTGCATGTTGTAGGCTGTCCTTCCACTCATTGCTGAGCTGGTCTGTCCTGAGCATCCTCACAGACACCACTTCCTTACCCTCTCGCCTCGTACAATCCATGCAATCTTCAGGACAAGGTCTTCTTGACAATGCATCTGCGTTGCCATGAGATTTCCCGCTGTGCTCGGCGGTGCTGTTAGCCGCACTGCCCTCTCGAGATAGTTCACCTTCCCTTTCTACAGTTCGCTTAGGGCAGCTGGATCGAAGATGGCCCCTTTCCCCACAGCTGTAGCACCTAGGGCTGTATCCTTTATTGCGGTCGCGAACCGTAGCTGCTTCAACCTCCCTGACGCGATGGGCACGATGATCTGCCGCCCGGGTTCCACCTCCAGTGTATGGGCCAAGGCGTCCTTAAGTGTCTCGTGGTGCCCGAGCTTCACAGCAGCTCTGACTTCAAAGTCGCGGATGCCATCGATGAATGTCTGCACCAGGTTCCCTACAATGAGCGCAGGTACAGACTGGTATGCTTTTCGAACCAGCTTCTCCACCTCAAGGGCCCACTGCTGCAGGTTTTCGTTCGTTGCACGCGATCTTTGAGCTGCGTACGAAAGACGTGTTCCAGGTGAGCGTCGCCATATCTCGCCTCCAATGCCTCAAGGACATGCTCGTAATTCACTTCCACCGAGAGCTTCCAGAACAGTTAAGGCCTGGTCACGCAGGCCTAGGGTAAAACAGTCATGGCCTGACTTTTATTCCAGCCGTTCGGCTTCGGACAGCCTCGAACTGGATTTTGTAGGCCGACCAGGAAGAAGTCCCGTCGAACGGCGGCACTTTGAATTCGCGTAGCGAGGTGTTAGTAACTACCACGGGAGCTGTAACTCCATCCCCAGTTTGAAGTCGTCCAGCGTTTTCTTCGAAGTATTCGCTTGTATCGCCAATTCAATACTGACTCGGTCGTCTATACCGGCCTTATATGGCCGGTATAGACCGTTTACCGTTGTGCATTACCAAATCGTCTCTGGTCCGTCTCCTGCTGGCGTTGACTTCGGGTACGGATACCCTCCGTGTCGTCTTTTGGTAAAATCGGCATGATTTATCCCACTTCTGACACCAATTGTTACGAACTTGGGGTTCGAGACAATTAAAAACTGCCGTGTGAATTACCAAAATTGACACTTTAATTACACAACACTAATTACAACTTAAAACCACATTAATAACAAAACACAATTGTACTACAGATCACTTTAGTTCGCAGTTGTATCGCTTCGAAGTACTCGCTTGTATCGCCAATTCAATACTGACTCGGTCGCGGTCTATACCGGCCTTATATAGGGCCTCAGATAGTTTCCAGAACCTTCTACTGTAAAAACATCTAGAATGTTCGAGTACATATCGGTCCCGAAATTTTTAGAAGGATCTTGACTCTCCTAGTTCTGCAACTCGATACTAGAGGGCGCTAGTGTCTAGTGTTGCCATGAACAAGACATTAGTGGCGCACAACAGTAACATAGTGCTGATTTAATGATGAACCCAGCTGGGCCAAGCAAAACCTTTAAAAGTATGTCAACTGTACCTTACACGCTGTAATATAAATGCTTACACAAAATTTTCGAGATCAGTAAGCCAATTCGTTGATTGTTTTTCATCGAAAGACTAGATGTTTTTATCGTATAAGTAGGCTATATTTTACATTCGATTCCTTACAAAGTTTCACGAGATTTAATATTTATTTATGATTCAAGTCGTTTTATAAGTACTAATAAATAATTTAATAGACTTAATTGAGTGATGACGGCCTGTGCAGTGGTGGCTTAGCAATGAGTTGCTGCGCTGAGGGCCGCTTGTTCGAATCCCGCACGGAACAAATATTTTTATGGCCTACAAATAATTGTTCTGGGTCTGGATGTTTGTCCCTGTGTAATTTGTGTTTGTAAACTGCCTCCACGATACAGGAGAAAATCCTAGTGTGGGGGCAACGTTTTTTAACAGAAAAAAAATAAAGAGAGTTATGTTACCTACATAACTCTCTTTATTTTTTTATTTTTTGCCTGATGCCTCTACAATAAAATCCTAAATGTTATAATATTAGCAGAGTTTCTATTTCTGTAATTCTTTTTTTCATCACATTTATAAAAAGTCTAATGCTAGATATGGGCCTCTCATGTCGTAGAGGGATTCGCCTTAATCACCACACTTGGCGGGCGAATTGAGGATCGTAGTTACAGACGTGAGCACGGTTGATGCTGCTGCTACGCCGCTACGTCACTGCAATTTGTTTTGGCTTTAATTACTAAAATAAATGCACGGATTACAAAAATTATAGCCTATATAAGATTTTTTTAAATGACCGCCTACCGCCTTGTCTGTTCTTCCTTTTTCAATCAGTAAAGTTCCAATAGTTACAAACGCTGCACTACGCTGCGTTGTACTACACAAAGTGATTCAACGTTCATGCCTTTGTATATAATCAATGGTCCATGCATGGTGTTTGCGACTTTTCATTGTGTTTTTACTAGTCGACAGCTAGAGAACTGTTCAGTACGAGTCTTTAATTAGAACGTTCGTTGTCTTATTGTAGTGAATAACTTATAGATTTTTCTAAGTTTCGAGCGAACGGTGGCAGATAAGTAAAATATCTTCTCGATCTTATCAACAACTCAAGAACCAAAAATGCTTCGATGTTAGCTTGGTTTAGTGGAAAGTGAAAACGCTAATTTGTTTATTATAGTTTACATACGTACGCACATAAACTATTACCTTTTTTATAGTCACAGATCAACGAGTGCTTTAAAGTTTAACCACACCCGAAGCTTATAATGTTCTCAAAACCGTAGACATGACCTCCATTAACTGGAGCTACGGTATTCAAAAAATTTCAGTTCAATATACATTTCGCCGTACCATAAGTGCAATTCAGACGTTCCTTTAGTAATGTTTTTCGCAACGTCAATTTATATCGTGTTGTAAATTTCTCACTGCGCCATCTATTACTAGTCGTGCGCGTACGAAACACTAATTCTATTTCAATATCCTATTAAAATTATAATTTTCTTTGAATAAAACTGAAAGAATGAAATTTATTCCTGTTGATTAGTGACTCATTATTTTAGTTTAATTTTTGGCAAACAAACGTTTATATGTTTTCACTTTGAGAAAACAGTTTTAATATTTTTGTTGTGGAGTTTTCAGAACAACGACAAAACTAACTAGTCAAATTTCAGGAAGCGTCGAAAGGTTTTAAAAACTAAAATACAATTAGATTACTATGTCCGACCGATTTGGAGGTGGCTTTAATAATGAATAATATTCAAAGAGTCCGTTTGTGCGCAGACGACTCATCAATTAAGTACTAGGAACTTACATAGAAATGCTGACGCATTAGTTTTATTGCTTAGTCTAAATTATACGATATTATATATTTGAATATATTAATCTAAAACAGAGGGACGGTGTATCCATAACTCCTCCCTCCCTAAAACATAAAATTATCGGTAATATCATTTTGATGTTTTACGATAATTTTGTATGTAAAAATATATTTTTCTTAACACGTATATAAAGAACAATAAGAAACTTAAAGCTAGAAATTTAAAATTACATATTAGAACCATTGAGTTACAATACCTATAGAGTCACAAACAGACAAATAAAATGTCGCGCAAAACTCGGCGCACGCTGCGAAGTGCGCAGAGTTTTTGTTTAGTATGAGCGACCACAATCCTCGTACAACGTCCGCGATGCCAAAGTGTTCGGTGATTTCCTGCCCAAATAACAGCAGACATGTGCGAAAAAGGATGGTGTTCATATTTTAGGTAAGTATCATACAAATTTACGTATTTATGTATCCACAGTGCATGTTTTCATTTTAAATTTCAATAATTTTCATTTTATTAGCAAACTAAAACACTCACCGACCGCTTTTGGCCTGCAGTTCCTTTCTCTTCACGTTGACAAATATGCAAGGTAAAGAAACAAATAGTCACGCGTACGAGTGACTCGCAAATTATGTTAACGGTTCTATGGGTGGATTGATACAATAAATATTTTTACAGATTTTAAACTTAATGTACTAATATTACAATGTTGTTAAATGTTTTATTTTTTATTTTTCACGTACAAAATGTAGGTCGAAAGAGTTTTATTATTTTAAAGTATAATTAAAATATGTTTTTTTTTGTTTTAGTTTTCGAAACCCATAAGATGCTCTGTCAACAGTTATTATAGCAAAAGCCTGAAATGAATTAAACTAAGCCATATAGGGTCGTGTCGTAATAAATCAAAGTAAAAGGCAACGTTACAATAAATTAACATTGTTTCAAGGTAATTAGGTTAGGTTAAGTTTAGTTGTGTTATTAAAAGTAAGTAAGTAATATAACGCTTATACCTAATAATTTTGTTTATTTTAAATTATCAGCGACCCGCGTGATCCCGTGTTTCCGGTATAAAAAGTAGGTAGCATAAGGATAATTAGGGTATAAGCTATTTACATTTTCATCCGAACGTCGATCTGTTAGAGCACGAACAAAATACAAACATACACACTAAACGTACATACCCTTCATAATATTAGTGCATGATCGCCCTGACTCCACCCAGTTGAATAATATAATTATGTCCATCCTAATTCTAAATGTCCATTTAAGTAGTAATTAATACTTAGCATTTTAGTACCTAATTCACAAACCTTAGTGGTTTACTAGTGCATATTTATTAATTATTACACAATTTTTTTTCATTTACTTATCATATAAAAATCTTATAAATGTGTTATGATTTTTAATATGATAAGTAAATTAAAAAGAGTAAAAATAATTTTGAAATCAGTTGTTTAGTTCTCCTAGGTACATATAAACTCACAAACTATATTTCACAATTATTATAAACCTCAATAATATTAGTATAATAGCGTCTCCACTGATGCCTTGTTCCCTGCTCGTACGCAAGCCCTTGAGGAATGATGATGACATTGCATACGAGCGACTTTGAAACATTATACAAGCAGGTTAACGTCTAAATTCGAGCAAATGTCATTTTGAACTATATAATATCAAAATATATAGGTATATGGAACGGCGCTCGGACATTTTTGAGTATTGTCAGTTAGAGATTGTGACTTCAGGTATTGTAACTCAATGGTTAGAACACTGAAGTTAGAGTCTTTTTCTCCGTTGAGAGCACTTAAATCTGTGTATAGATTTCCTGTGTTTTAAAGCATTTGACATATATTTCACTTCGTCCAAGGACACCATTCATGTTAATTGATGTGTACGTTATAAGAAATGAGGTGTTGATGACTGAAACTGGTGGCGCACTTTGTATTCCGTGTAAACACGGTGGTATGAATATGAGTACCGTGTATCTCCAGGTCATAGGCTCACGCTGGTTATATAGGTTCCAAAATTGGTTGTTTGGTGATCTCGTACTGCGCAGTGCTTGGTCAGCGTCGTTTTAGCTAGAAAACAATCCACTTTTCTGATTTAATTCGCTGCACCTTAAGTCTTCAATTGTAGCGTGTTGCGTGCAACAAGTAAGATTATTCTCAAATTTATTAGCTGTTCTATGCAGGTAAGTCCAGGGTAGAGGCTCTATTTTCGGTACACAGGAACTTTCATTACCAGGACACACGGTTTCGTGACTGGTAAGTATTTATTCCTTTCACCAGGAGGTAAGTATTTTGGGAAAAATGGCAATCGTTTCGTTTACAGATTCGCGAAAATAGGTATGGAATAAACCTAAAATAATTAAAGTATTATTATCAGTTAACGGAATCTCCATTATAAATGCTATCTGGTTTTTCTTAAGATAAGATTTACACTTATGGTTTGTTCTAGTTTTACCAAATTAGTTTCTGTTGGTGGGTACACTAAATTTTCGTATTCGATATTAGTTTTAAATGATCTAAAACGAATTTTACTATAGATTGATGAAGTATCGATACTCTACCAAAGCTAGAGCAGTCTCATTTCACTTAATTTAAAAAATAGTTCGAAAATTACTTATAAATAAATTAAATAATCCAATAGAGAAACCCAGTTATTTTCTAGTCGTTAAATGATTTAGCATTGTCTTACACTTTTCAAGCGTGCATCCAGCATAACGGAATTATTATTTAGGTTCTGTGGCATTAATAAAGCTGTCTAACATTTTGGAGACCAGGTAAGTTTTTAGATACGATAATTTGTTGTGACTTAATTCTGAAATGTTTATCATATTTAAGAGCATCTTCATGATCGAGGTTTCTGTTCCATAGGTTCTGTTCTAAAAAATTACAAATTTTTAGAACAGAACCTAATGGATTTAAGATCCCTCTTAAAGCGTTGCGGCATGTTGTTGAAATTGAACGGTAATATCGCGTATGTAATTTCACATGGGTTTTAACACTGATAAATTCACGAGGTATGGCTCCTTTATTTCATTAGTCACTAAGCTTATGATATTGAGCAATAATTAGATTTAGGTCGTCATAAACATTCTCTAAATTTAAAATCTTATTATAGTCCAGTGATCTGTTTGGCATATGCTTGTCCTTGTTTTACCGGAGTATCCTGGGTTTTCCTGGTGACTGCAGATGATGGGCCAGGATCGGCTTCGCAATCATCAGTATGCACCACCTGTGGAGGGCGTTTGATATTTTTAATTGGAGCTTTAGTCTTCCTTTCTCCCATTTGTATTGGCACTATATTTCTTTCGACCTTCCTACTACCTTAGCCTCATATGGTTTGTCCTGTTTTCTTTTTGTTTGTATCCTTAGCAAATATAGTCATCAATAATTTTAAATATCTCACCTTCACCGCCTTGCTTTTTCCTAATCTTTTTTTTAATTGCTACCATATTTTCTGCTAAATATTTGGTAAGAATTTTGTTCGCTTTGTATGGTCTCTTACTAAGTGTTGTAATATCTTATCAAATTCTGTATTAAACGGCTACCCGTGTCAGTATGTCCGAAAACTCACTTCGAAGGTGTAAGTTCTGTTAATGAATAGTATTATTATGCTAACGGAATACGTCATAACTGATGCATCAGTAGGTTTTCTTCGTATTTTGCCAATCTATAAATTTCTATTATTGTCGAGGAAGCGTTCTATAAGCCCCATCGAGCTTGGGCTATGGAGTTCCAACTGCTGCTCAATTTATGTGCTTAAGAATTCTAATTAGTTCATTGTTAAATCAGACGGATCTGAACTTATCTTTTTGGTATCCCGTAAAATGAAGTACTTCATTAAAGCTCGGACTACTTGGGGGTGGATCTATTTGCATTTCTATCGCTTGGCCTAATTTGCTAAACGCATCTATGAGTCAGATAATGTTTTCCTTCGATGTTAAACAGGTCTATAAATTCTTTGAAACGGAGCATCTTGGGTCTGGGTTAATTGAAGAATAGGTTTAATTGGCTTTCTGTCATATTTCATTTTTTACACGCAGTGCAACTATTTATTATTGCCGAAACAGTTTCTTGTAAATTATCCCAATAGTAATTTCTGTGATTCTAACTAGCGTCTCTTTAATGCCCTGGTGACATGTCTTTCCTTCGTGATACTTACACAATCGCCCTTGTTCTTTTCGTCTTCAACAAAATTACTCGTTCCGTATTCATAAAATTGAACCATGCCCTTTGAAAAGGTATTATAATATTGCTAAATTGCCTGATGTTTTTTCGTTCGAAATATATAAAATATTTAATTTTGGCCTAATATATTTCTTTTAAAAATTTTAATTAATTCGGAATTATCTAATGGTAAAATACTTCTAATACTTTTTGTTTTCCCGAAATATCTTTAACCTGATATTCATTTTTAAACCATGAAAATATTAATATTTGATTTGGCTTTGTATCGATAGCCTGTGTAGTATTGGTATCCGTTTGACTCTAATTCTACGGCTGAATGCACAGTTTGGGACTTACTAGATTCTGAAGGTGATCGAATTGATATTCGGAAACCTTTTCTGAACTACAAAGATATTGTTCGAAACGACATAGGACTATGGAAACAGTACTTGAGTCTGATATTGTCACAATGGACGTTGTGTCATTATGTCTTTATTTTGAGTGTTTAATTTTTCAATTTCCTTAACTACGTTGGTTGGCAGATGCTCCTGTTTATACTCTTTGCTGTCGAAATTAACGTCCATCGAATCTTCGTCGTCTGAATTAGCATTAACTTTAATTCTGGATAGGGCATCGGCATTTGTATTTGTTTTCCATTTTTATAAATGATTTCAAAATCACTCCTGTCAATCGCCATCTGGTGAGCTTACTGTTTGGTTCCTTTAATGAATAGCCAACTAAGGGTCGGTGGTCAGTATAATTACAAATTTTCGTCCGTAAAGGTACGGTTTGAAATACAGGCCCAAATAACACAAAAGTTCGCGTTCGATGGTGCTGTATCTACTTTCAGTGTCACTAAGCGTCCTACTAGCGTATGCAACAGGTCTATCACTACCATAGGTCCTGTGATAGAACTGCCCTAAAGCTATATTAGAGGCGTAGTGTCAAAATAAAGGTTTTATCGAAGTCCGGGTACTGTAATAAGTACACTCATAGTATTTCTTTACATTTTCAAACGCATTGATATATTTTTCATCGATGATTATTTATTTCTTTCTTTTAAGGCATGCAGTTAGAGGTTGTGTGATCTTAGCAAAGTCTTTATGAAGCGTCGATGAAATTCTACCAGCCCAAGAAACTTTTAATTTCGTTGTTGTCTTAGGTATAGGAAACGCATTAATTTTGTCTGTGTTCGGACGTAGCCCTTTTGTAATGGTATGTCCTAAATATAAACCTCTTTCCTTAAAAATTCAGACTTGTCTAATTGAACTTTTATTAGTCGCCCTAATTCTGTCAAATATCGTCCGTAACTTTTGTATATGTTCTTCCAGACTTGTCGAAACACAATATCATCTAAGTATACCATACAGTGTATCCCTGTAATCCCCTCAGCACACTGTCCATGGTCCGCTGAAAAGTTGCAGGAGCTGTTCTTCAGGCCAAACGGCATCCTAAGGAATCTGTAATGGCCGTTTTGAGTGCCAGGCTGTTTTTTGCCTGTCAATTCTTCTATTCGATTTGGTGATAACCACTTGCCAAGTCGATTGTACTGAAATAAGAACCTTCCCTAACTTGTCAAATAAGTCTGTTATGTTTGGTAGTGGGTATTTGTCGTCTATGGTTATGTCATTCAAACGTCGATAGTCTATAACCATACGAATTTAATTTCACCAGATGCATCCATTTTTGGGTACTAGGTGTATGTATTCCATATGAATGTGACTCCTGAATGACATTGTCCTTCAATAACTTGTCTACTTGCTATTTATCTCGTCTACTTGCATTGGTGCTTGACGGTAGGGTCTGACATAATTGGGCCTCATTTTTTTGTGCGTATCTTATGTTTAATTTCAAGCGAAAGTCAGTGGTATTTGTCCAGTAAAATATGTCTTTAAATTCTTGGCAAAGTCAAAATTTTGTCGCGTTCCTCATCGTTAGTGTGATTAAGTCTTAGTTTAAGTAGATTTTCCTCGAGTACTTTATCGATCTCTAAGTCACTATAGGTACATGTTAAGTTTATGTCACATTGAGTAGTCGTATCATACTTAGTAACTGTAAAAGCGGTCGTTACTGTTAATATCATTTCTTTGTCAAGGACGTTCTGTATGATTTGCGCGTATAGCCGTTAACGCAATTTACCAATGCACTAGGCATTCGTACACCGCTGACAAATTTTATAGTTATTGTCTCCAGAACATTGGTCTAGGCAACTTTACGCGCTGCTCTGATCGTGGTGGTAGTATTATAACATAATTTGTTATTATTAACTATTGGTATGCAAGTTGTTTTGTTTTAAGTACAAGGTCTTAAGGTCTATAATTGTATCTATTGTTTCAATAGGTCGTTACCAATGAGACTGTCATATCGAGAGTCGACGTCATATAGATAAAATTTATGACAATCTGAACTCTTAAAGTGGGTGGTAGAGGATATCACCTCATCGTGTCTGCTGGCGTGGGTACTGACTACTGAACGGTTCATGTGTATATATTGATAGAAGTGTTGATATGCCTTACGGGGCTGATAAAAGATCGAGTACTACCTGTGTCTATCATTAATTTTGCATCTATTTCAGGATATGAATATAGGTAACTTGAGATTCGGATCACAATTTATTTCTATGACTTCTTGTCTCCGATGGAGGCTTTCATGTGAAAATTTGAGTTTGAGGTTGAGTCCGTCTGTAAGTTCGTCGTAAGTCATTTCGTTAACGGTTTCAGCGGATGGTATCAGTTCACTGTCATATTGCTCTACATACTCGTCTGTGTCATAATACTCATCATAGTACTGTCCGTCATTTTCTCAAGGTCAACTATTTAGTCTAAAGCCAGGCTGTGTCCAGAGGAGCTGTCCTCATGGTCAGTCTCTTGAAAATTGGGTTTTTGAGTTTGTGGTTTATTACCAAATTGTGTAGTTGGCATATGGCCAAATTGCTGTTGAGGTCTTTGACTAAAATGTTGTGGCTGAAAGCCCAGTTGTGATTTAACCGAACCTGTTGTAGGCTGAGTTGGATTTGTAGTTGAACTGTTGTGGTTAAGGCCAAGTTGTGGCCGATAACCAAATTGAGGTGGACGGTAACCTATCTGTTGCATTGGTTGAGGACGAAAGCCAGGGGGCATCTTAATTGGCTTTGATTTTGAATGCCAAAAATTTTGGTGTAATATTATTTGGAAACACTGGTTTGTATCCGTATGGTTGCATTACCGCGTACGTACTACCGAATTTAAACCTTGTGTTGGAACTGATGTTTGAGGCTGCCTTAAAGCTAAACCGCTACTACTGTGGATACGATTACGCATATTGTATTATCAGTTGACTTCTAGTAATGCCAGGCGTCTTAAAGTCGCATTCTTTAATCTCACTATCCGAACCATATTCTCGGAAGATTGTATAGGAATACGTTTAGAGCTGTATTGTTGTAAATTAATTTAGCGCTTTTAAGATTACTATCATCCGATATGTTCACTTTCGAAATTAATAATGATCGAATACTTTGAATACGGTTACATCTTGGTTTTGCCAGATTTAATCTTTAAAGATTTAATTCAATACTACACTCTTCGCTACGGGGTTCCGAAATGTTGCGTTAGCAAATTCAACTGAGACCACGACACAACATCCTCCGTTCCGATAAGAGTGACGCCGCGTTATCTGTAAGCCTACTGGTTATAGAATGATAAACGTATAAATTTTGTTCTTCGTCACCCTATACCTATGAATGACATATTCATTTCAAAACAAATTTAACTGTCTTTTGTCGCCATTAAAAAGTGGATGTCAGCATTTCTGTAGGAATGATTAATTACAACGGTCTGTCGTTCTGCTGCCATTGGTTGTTCCATCGTTATAGAGTAATGCACGAGTCAGAGGAGTCAGTTATATAGAGCGCTATTTTGGCAATAACACAAAATATAAGGTAGAACACACTAAAGCATATAAAATATAATTTATAAAATAAAGTTTATTTAAAGTTAAAATGTGTAAAAGTTGTAAATGTAATGAAAAATAAAATTAAATGAAAGAAAACTGTATTATATCCTAGCTTTATAAACATATATTCTTTAATTATCAAGTAAAGCTTTTTATATTAATTTATTAATTTTATAAGTCTTATTTTAAAACGTTTAATAATCTCTGTGCGAAAGGGCACTCTGTGTCCCGTATTCTTATCACTGTTATGTTACGCCTACACTAATAGAGTGTCTATTACTAAATATATTTAATTGAAAACCAGATACGTTATAATGAGAGAAGTCCGATCTCAATAATAAATTTAAATAAAATGGAGGATAATAGTGATATCAAGGATGGTGAAAAGTTTTACTCACCAACCAGCCGCTATTCCATGTTTCCGCTTCCTCGATGACAAACTTTGGTTCTTGGATTTGCCCAACAGCTATTCGCGCTGCTATCACGAATTCAGGCGAATTTGGACACCTGAATATTTCGAGACGGTACAGCCTTCACGAACAATCCTACCGGCTGCGCCAGTCAAATTTCGAAGGTCGAAAGGAGTTTTTAAAACTAAAATACAATTAGATTACTATGTCCGACCGATTTATGGCTTTAATAATGAATAATATTCAAAGAGTCCGTTTAGCAGACATTCGACTCATCAATTAAGTACTAGGAACCATATAGAAATGCTGACGCATTAGTTTGTTTAGTCTAAATTATACGATATTATATATTTGAATATATTAATCTAAAACAGGACGGGGTGTATCCATAACTAACTACTACTGCGTCATCATCTGTCAAAAGAGTGTGTTTTTTTGACATTTAAAAGCAATAAAGAAAATCCATGCCCGCATACTGCAATAAAACAACTCTACACTTTAGGAAAGTCAAGGAAATATTCAGTTTGGTTGTTACATGAGTTGGCGATAACCTAATTTTAGAAGAGAGTTAATGTTTGCATAGAACTACTTATTTCACTTTCTACCAATGTATGTCTGCAAGATTTTATTGAGATTTTTATATCACAGAGGCTTGGTGCTGGAAAATCACGTACTGACATCATTTGCGACACGTTTCGAAGAGTTCTATTGAAATTTGTTAGATTTTACTTTATAATACCTTGAGTTTATTACTTATATTATTATTAAAAATGATGTAGGTAGTTCTAAAAACTTTCGCCTCATGTGTGAAACTTTACACAATAACAACGTCCGCAATTATTCTAGTGCAATGACGTCTCTACTACAAAATACAAAATATAATATTAGCAGATTTTCTATTTCTGTAGGTCTTTTTTCATCAGCTAGTATAAGTCTAATGCTAGACATGGACTTTTCCTGTCGTAGAGGGTTTGGCCTTAATCGTCACGCTTGGCGGCATTGACAATCACAGTACCAGACGTGAGCACGGTTGATGCATGCTACGCCCGCATGGCACTGCAATTTTTTGGCTTAACTAAAAAAATAAATATTACAAGAATGACTCGATTGAAAACGATGATTCTAAATACATAGCCCATATTATAATAGTTTAATGGTCGATACCGCCCAGGTATTTGACAAGTCTGTACCGAAAAAAATTCTTGCCTTGTATTGGGATAGGTCGAATGATTGATTTTACTTTAAAGTCGTCAAACCGATGAAAATGTAAGTAAACGTATTTTGTGAACGGTGGCTACATAAGGGATTTTGTTCTCCATCCATTTTATACGTTAGACTCTTAATTAAAGAGGTTATATAAAATGTGACTGGATGACACACAACCATACTCCACGTGGTCTCTGCGTGGTGTCACTTTTGTTCTAAGCTCTCGGCACTAATGGCTTTCAACTTCCTCGTCACCGGTGAACGAGGGATGGTTCGCCTCATTGGCTACGCTGACGCTAGCGAGCGTGCTCATGGTGGGGCCGTATGTACAAGTAGACAGTGGTTCCGATACTTGCAACTCGTGTACGCCAAGTCTAAAGTTGCATCGATAAAATTTATTGCAGTCGCAATATTGAAACTCGCAGTGTTGTTAGCATAATTGTCGTAAGGTTCTAAACAGAATATTCCGATTTATAATGTAAATGCATTCGCTTTCAGCGATCCCAAGTTCATGCTTGCATGGATAAATTCGTCTCTGCATCGTTGGAGGGCTTGCCGCCAATCGTCGTGGCACTTACCGAACTTATACCCGCTAATTGATTCTATCAGGTAGCAGGCTCCGAAAATCCAGCAGATTACTTGTCACGTGGTCTTACTTCGTCTAGTCTAATCGACCACCATTTATAAGTACAACGGTTCTCCATGAGCTTTCATAATCCCTCTGAGTGGCTCAATACCTTTGATCGCAATAAGCCCATCGACGATATACCAGAACAAAGGTACGCCATGTTGTACACCACACACTTGCCTGAATCACCGTGTGGACTCATTTAACGCATCGTCGTGGCCCAAGAATATAATTTACGTACATCGGTTTATGAAAAACTTCCTATTTGTAAATTTATTTCAAGTTCTGACTTATAATTAGCAGAAAATAAAGTAATATGTCAAGTGCATATATACATTTCGCTGAAGACTTGGAGAATTTAAAAATTATAAACCTTGTTCCTCAGTGCTTGTTAAACTTAGACCTTTCATTGATGAAAACAATTTTATCCTCGTCGGAGGCAGACTCAAACTGTAAATATCCATATATTCTACCTCGTCACGATCGTGTTGTTGAATTGCTTTTGAACATTATCATAAGAAGCATTTACATTTACATGAGGGAATTGCATATGTCCTTACTTAGAAATAAATATTGATTCTTGCAGCTAGACGAGTAATTCGTAACATTATACAAACAAGTACAATTGTTTTAAATCTAAACCGTGTGCAGTTTTACCGCTCATGTCTGATCTACCTAGTCAGCGTGTAAATCAAGCTGAAAAGGCTTCTACCACGCCTCTTCATGGTCGCAGTATAAGCAGAAGCCGCAACTTTGTTTTCACATGTTGATAAACCCGCGCTACGCACACGTAGCGCGGGTTTGAGTACCTTGTCATTTCTAGCCGCCTTGAAACGATGTGTTTCTCATCGGTCGCCAATAAAATGCCTTTATACAGATAACGGGACGTGCTTCGTGGGTACGCATTCCTATTTAAGAGATTTTTATAAATTTTTCGATAAGGAGCTTAATCCTCGACTTCAAGAGGAGCTGGCTGAAAACCGCATTTATACCACTATACACTACACTAATTTATACCACCCGCATCTTCCCATTTTGGTGGATGTTGGGAGAGTATGATAAAGGTAACCACTCACGCCTGCTCATTTTCCTAACACATTTCCATAGTCATCACTTCCTGGTTATCCTACTGACTCTACTAGCTTAATCCAGCGACATTCCCTTTTAGACAGCCTCGTCCAGTCTTTCTGGCAACGATGGCGTAGTGATTACTTGCATAAACCACAGGTTAGGGCTAAATGGAAATCACCTGCGAGTCCAACTCGTGGGGACTGTGGTAATTATTATGTCGGATAATAAACCGTCTCTGTCTTACCCCCTAGTTGTGGAGAAGGTGCACCTTTCTAAAGATGGGATAGTCCGCGTTGTAACCGTTAAGACTGCTAAAGGCAGTTTTGTACGTCCATTGGTGCGTTTATACCCATTAACCAAACCAATAATGACTGGCTTGACATTTAAATACATACATATATTATATATTTTATTACTAATCTAAAGCTCAAACTTAAACTAATAAATACGTGTTATATTTTATACGCATTGGCTTATTTCATAACCACACAGTCTTTAATATTTATTTAATTGTAACATAGTTAATAGGGTGATGTTTACCTTATTTATTTTAAACTATTTATTTTAGGCAATCCTTCATGGCTGGGGATGGCGCCATCTAGTTTATTTTATATACGCAATTTTCTATATTTACCTTCCTTGAAATTCATATATTTCGGGCATCCCCCTCAACCGCACGCCTAGTATATATATTGTATCACTGAGAACTGCCACGCAAGTCAGTTCTATTAAAGGAGAAGAAACCGCGCCGCTCATTAACACTTTATAAACATATATAATCAAATTAGTGAAGTTTTGCGTCCACAAAAGAAAGGATGAAGCGTTAGCTCGTCTGCACCTTGGCTAAACCTGTCTCCGGAGCGTGCAAGATCTACGAGGGCGGCGGTGTCAAGATATGCGTACAATTTATTTAACGAACACCCTTTCTCTCAACCAGCATCCCTTTACAGTCCAGGATCAGTACAGCCTTCGCTGACATTCTCTTTATCCATAACACTACCTTTGTCGAATACTTCGTTTTTATTCTCGTATAACGTAATTGTCCTGAAGTCTTTTGAATTTTCTCAACTGGAAGTTTGGAGCGACTAATGAATGAAACTGTAAACTTTGTGGAGCGTGACTTTTCATTTACATTTTAGTGTGAGAAAACAAAAGTATTTTTACAAGAGTAGAAAACTTCTTTGTGTAAATTATACTAGGATTCATTTTGTAAAATTATTATGAATTAAGTGTTACCCGGCGCATTGCTACCGCAGAAGAATTATTTGTGGAAATATCCTTTAAATTTGGAAGGGTAAGGTTCAATTTCAATGAATGAATAATTTTTAATTATTATAATTTATTATATTAATACATTTCATAATATCTTGAAATTGAATGATGACTTTCAAATTAATTTGTCGGTACGATACGCCCGCCACCTACTGAATGGTAACGTAATGTTCGAGCAAGTCCAAGCAATAGTTTGACAAAGTTTTGGCGCAATGAACGCAATGGCGTGATGGACGGTATGGCAGTGCATAAAATACGAACAAACATTATTTTTATATATTATAATAAGCAATCTAACATTCTACTGATTAGTAAGTACTACAGCCCATGTCCACTTGCAGCTTTTCAGATATAGAAGGAAACAGATGCGTCGTCATTTGTCAAATCTTAACATCAATTAATTTGACAGCTGTTACGCAGCTATTGGCTAAAGATTCAGGGTTCGAATTTCGAATACCGCACGGAGCAAGTGTTTGTATGGTCTGCAAATAAATTTATGTATATAATATTGGTATGGATGTTTGTCCAGCAATTTATATGTAATATTTTCTCCGCGATACGAGAGAAAATCATATGGGGTAAAGGTATTGAAAGATGTCCGCAGCCTGTACAAATATATTTGCACCTTTGCCTCTCTCAACGGGAGCCCAGCAGCAGATGAATTCCTGCTCGATAGCTAAAAGAATGGACGGACTATCAGACGAACTTCTAGGTAGAAAAGGACTATCACGTAATAAACTATATCAATACCACCAAATATAGAGTAATGTCACATATGGGCTTAAACAAATGCCACCTAGCAGCATTGGACACGAATAGCTGAACTAATTATGATAAAGCTTCACGAACAGATACAAAGCAATGCCAGGAGTGCTATAGGCTATATTTAAACTGAAAAATTGAAGATTTTATTTTGTGATCACGAAAAATTGATAAAATAAGGTCATTAATGTGTTTAAAAAAATGTAAATGATTAAATAAATGACATTAATAATTATTTTATTAATTAAATAATAAAAGGGTAGCGAGTAAGCGAGCTTTGGCTCCCGGGTTTGATCCCGCCGGCACCTGTGAAATTGTTAATTGCAAAATAAGTGCGGATTAACTACGTGCTCAGAGGTGAAGGAAATTGTAAAGAAACTGACATTGCAATAATATACCTGTGTAAATATGTAACATAGTGCTGATTTGATGATGGACCCAGATGCTGGGCCAAGCAAAACCTTTAAAAGTATGTCAACTGTACCTTACACGCTGTAATATAAATGCTTACACAAAATTTTCGAAATCAGTAAACCAATTCGTTGATTATTTTTCATCGAAAGAGTAGATGTTTTTATCGTATAAGTAGGCTATATTTTACATTCGATTCCTTACAAAGTTTCACGAGATTTAATGTTTATTTATGATGCAAATCGTTTTATAAGTACTAATAAATAATTTAATATACTAAATTGAGTTATGACGGCCTGTGGCAGTGGCTAGCAATGAGTTGCTGCGCTGAGGGCCGCTTGTCGAATCTCGCACGGAATAAATATTTGTATGGCCTACAAATAATTGTTCTCTGCGTTTGTCCCTGTGTAATTTGTGTTTGTAAACTGCTCCACGATACAGGAAAATCCTAGTTTGGGGCAACGTTTTTTATGAAAACAAAAAAAAAAAAGAGAGTTATGTTACTACATTACTCTCTTCATTTTTTTATTTTTGCCTGATGCCTACAACAAAATTCTAAATGTTATAATAGCAGATTTTCTATATATAATAGTCTTTTGCACCACTTTTATAAAAGTCTAATGCTAGATATGGGCCTCTCATGTCGTAGCAGGATGCTTTAATCGCTACGCTTGGCGGCGAATTGAGGATCGCAGTACCAGACGTGATCACGGTTGATGCTGCTACTGCTACGTCACTGCAATTTGTTTTGGCTTTAATTACTAAAATAAATGCAAGGATTACAAAAATCATAGCCTATATAAGATTTTTTTAAATGACCGCCTACCGCCTTGTCTGTTTTTCCTTTTTCACTCAGTAAAGATCCAATAGTTACAAACGCTGCACTACGCTGCGCTGTACTACACAAAGTGATTCAACGTTCATGCTTTTGTATATAATCAAAGGTCCATGCATGGTGTTTGCGACTTTTCATTGAGTTTTTGCTAGTCGCCAGCTAGCGAACTGTTCAGTACGAGTCTTTAATTAGAACGTTCCTTGTCTTATTGTAGTGAATAACTTATAGATTTTTCTAAGTTTCGAGCGAACGGTGGCAGATAAGTAAATTATCTTCTCGATCTTATCAACAACTCAAGAACCAAAAATGTTTAGATGTTAGCTTGGTTTAGTGGAAGTGAAAACGCTAATTTATTTATTATAGTTTACGTACGTACGTACATAAACTACAACCTTTTACAGTCACAGATCAACGAGTGCTTTAAAGTTTAACCACACTCGAAGCTTATAATGTTCTCAAAACCGTAGACATAACCTCCAATAACTAGAGCTACGGTATCCAAAATTCAATCTTGTCCAAACTTCGTCATTACAGTACAATTGCAACGACGAAATCTGGACAGAGTGCAATGACGTTCCTTTAGTTATATTTTTCGCAACGTCAATTTATATGTTGTTTTCACTGCCATCTATTACTAGTCGCGCGTACGAAACACCAATTCTATTTCAATATCCTATAAAATTATAATTTTGAATAAAACTGAAAGAATTAAATTTATTCCTGTTTAATAGTGACTCATTATTTTAGTTTAATTTTGGCAAATTAACGTTTATATGTTTTCACTTTGAGAAAACAGTTTTAAATATTTTTGTGGAGTTTTCAAGAACGACAAAACTGAACTACTACTGCGTCATCCATAGTGTGTTTTGGCATTTAAAAGCAAATTAGTAAAGCAAATTCCATGCCCGCATACTGTAAAAACAACTCTACACTTTATAAGTTTTATAATATTTAAATACAATTTTAGAAGAATCAATTAAATATTATTTCATATCTGATTACATAATTGGTGCTGGAAAATCACGTATCGACATCAAACGACACGTGTCGAAGAGTTCTTTTGAAATTTAGATTAGATTTATAATTTCATTTCCTTTAGTTACTTATATTATTATTAAAAATGATGAAAGTTGCAAAAATTTTCAATAAACTATGTGTCTCACTACAAATCTCAAAAATTTTATAATATTAGCAGATTTTCTAATAGGTCTTTTTTCATCAGCTAGTATAAGTCTAATGCTAGACATGGACTTTTCTTGTCGTAGAGGGTTTAATCGTCACGCTTGGCGGGCGAATTGACAATCACAGTACCAGACGTGAGCACGGTTGATGCTGCTGCTACGCCCGCTACGGCACTGCAATTTGTTTTGGCTTTAACTACTAAAATAAATGCAAAGATTACAAAAATGACTCGATTGAAAACGATGATTCCAAATACATAGCCCATATTATAATAGCTTTTTTTTAATGGTCGATACCGCCCCAGGAATTTGACAAGTCTGTACCGCAAAAAATTCTTGCCTTGTATTGGGATAGGTCGAATGATTGATTTTACTTTAAAGTCGTCAAACCGGATGAAAATGTAACTAAACGCGCATTTTTGTGAACGGTATGGATTGTGGGACATAATGGGATTTGTGTCTCCATCCATTTTATACGCTAGACTCTTAATTAAAGAGGTTTGGTTATTAAAGTGACTTGATGACACACCACCACACTACGTGGTCTCTGCGTGGTGTCACTTTTGTTCTAAGCCTCGGCACTTAATGGGCTTCAACTTCCTCGTCACCTTGGAGTGAAGGAGGGATGAAGTTCGCCTCATTGGCTACGCTGACGCTAGCGAGCGTGCTTATGGTGGGGTCGTATACATACAAGAACACAGTGGTTCCGGATACTCAGTGCAACTCGTGTACGCCAAGTCTAAAGTTGCACCGATGAAAATTATTGCAGCAAAATTGGAACTCTGTGCGGCAGTGTTGTTAGCAAAATTGCTTCGTATGGTACTAGACAGAATATCTCTGCTTTTTATTGTAAAAGGTGTATTCGCCTTCAGCGATTCGAAGATCGTGCTTGCATGGATAAATTCGTCTCTGCATCGTTGGCAGGCTTTTGACGCCAATCGTGTCGTGGCACTTACCGAACTTATACCCGCTAAATGGTTCTATCAGGTAGCAGGCTCCGAAAATCCAGCAGATTGCTTGTCACGTGGTCTTACTCCGTCTAGTCTAATTGACCACCATTTATAAGTACAACGGTTCTCCATGAGCTTCTCGTAATCCCTCTGAGTGGCCTACCAATACCTTTAATCGCAATAAGCCCATCGACGATATATGTACCAGAACAAAGGTCCATGCTTGTACTTACCACAAACTTGCTTGAATCACCACTGTGTGGACTCATTTAACGCGTATCGTCGTGGCCCAAGTTATTGAGAATAATAATTTACGTACATCGGTTTATGAAAAAACTTCCTATTTGTAAATTTGTTTCAAGTTCTGACTTATAATTAGCAGAAAATAAACTAATATGTCACGTATATTTACATTTCGCTGAAGACTTGGAGAATTTAAATAATAATAAATCTTGTTCCTCAGTGCTTGTTAAACTTACACCTTTCATTGATGCAAACACTATTATCCGCGTAGGAGGCAGACTCTCAAACTGTAAATATCCATATATTCTACCTCGTCACGATCGTGTTGTTGAATTGCTTTTTGAACATTATCATAAGAATCATTTACATGAGGGTCCAGAATTGCTTATGTCTTTACTTAGAAATAAATATTGGATCCTTGCAGCTTGCAGACGAGTAATTCGTAACATTATACATATGTAAATGCAACACTTGTTATAAATCTAAACCGTGTGCAGTTTTACAGCTCATGTCTGATCTACCTAGTCAGCGTGTAAATCAAGCTGGAACGGCTTTTACTCAAGTGGGATGTGATTACGCAAGTTCATTACACACCCTTCATGGTTGTAGATAAGAAGCCGCAAGCATGGCGCGTTATCACATGCTTGACAACCCGCGATACACACATAGAGGTAGCGACAGATTTGAGTACCGTGTAATTTCTGGCCGCTTGAAACGATTTCTTTTCATCGGGGCAATAAAATGCCTTATTACAGATAGGGACGTGCCGTACGCCTTATTTAGAGATTTTCATAAATTTATCGATATGGAGCATAACTCGACTTCACGAGGTGCTGGCTGAAAACCGCATTTAATGGAAATTTATACCAACCAATCTCCCCATTTTGTGGATGTTGGAAAGTATGAAAGGTAACCAAGTCGCATCTCTTAAAGTATTTGGTCAACAAGTTCTCTCTTACGAAGAGCTCTTAACAGTTTTAACGCAAATTGAGACACTCCTCAACTCACGTCCGGGTAGAGGCGTGAGGTTGACGGCTATGAGTAGGGATCTGCACTCACACCTGCTCATTTTTTTAACACATTCCCATAGTCATCACTTCCCGGTTATCCCACTGACTCTTCTGGCTTAATCCAGCGATCTCTTTTAGACAGCCTCGTCCAGTCTTTCTGGCAACGATGGCGTAGTGATTACTTGCATAAACCACAGGTTAGGGCTAAATGGAAATCACCTGCGAGTCCAACTCGTGGGGACTGTGGTAATTATTATGTCGGATAATAAACCGTCTCTATCTTACCCCCTAGGAGTTGTGGAGAAGGTGCACCTTTCTAAAGATGGGATAGTCCGCGTTGTAACCGTTAAGACTGCTAAAGGCAGTTTTGTACGTCCATTGGTGCGTTTATACCCATTAACCAAACCAATAATGACTGGCTTGACATTTAAATACATACATATATTATATATTTTATTACTAATCTAAAGCGCAAACTTAAACTAATAATAAATACGTGTTATATTTTATACGCATTGGCTTATTTCATAACCACACAGTCTTTAATATTTATTTAATTGTAACATAGTTAATAAGGGTGATGTTTACCATATTTATTTTAAACTATTTATTTTTAAAGGCAATCCTTCATGGCCGGGGGGATGTTGGCGCCATCTAATTTATTTTATATACTGCAATTTTTCTATATTTACCTTCCTTGAAATTCATATATTTCGGGCATCCTCAACCGCACGCCTAGTATATATTGTATCACTGAGAACTGCCACGCAAGTCAGTTCTATTAAAGGAAGAAACCGCGCCGCTCATTAACACTTTATAAACATATATAATCAAATTAGTGAAGTTTTGCGTCCACAAAAGAAAGAATGAAGCGTTAGCTCGTCTGCACCTTGGCTAAACCTGTCTCCGGAGCGTGCAAGATTTACGAGGGCGGCGGTGTCAAGATATGCGTACAATTTATTTAACGAACACCCTTTCTCTCAACCAGCATCCCTTACAGTCCAGGATCGAAGGCCAAGCTTCGCTATTGAAATTCTCTTTATCCATAACACTATCTTTGTCCAATACTTCGTTTTTATTCTCATATAACGTAATTTTCCTGAAGTGTTTTGAATTTTCTCAATACACTTTGTTGTGTTTGCAATAATACACGTTCGTTAGCGAGACAACAACTGATTTATTCCTCTCACAACTACCTACATATACAATAATACAAATACCCAACATCTCCCCTTATTAATAAAGATACTATCATCCATCCCCTTATAAAAGAAATAACTGAAACAAACGAAAATATAAAATTTATTATATTTATACCTTAAAATTAATTAATTAAGTTTTTATGTTGAGTCGTCGGGCCTTACTACGTGTGAGAGGGTGTGGCCATGGTGTGGATGCCTCATTATTATTATCATTGAGTACATTTTGAGCAATTTTATTTTCACTTAAACTAGAATTCTCGTTACGCTGATTTATCTTATCAGGGCTTTGTTGTGATTTTTTGCATTGCACAAAATTGCCACCCCCTCAATTTCCAGTGATGAAAATATCTTTTTTTATAATTTTAAAATCTTGACTTGAGTAAGACTTAATTAAATGACGCCTATTGCGTCGGATTGGTCTTCCTAGCTTATTATTTATTACATATGAACGAGGAGTATCACCTTCACCTATTACAGTAGCGGGAGTTCTTTTCTACCATCTATACATACTTCGTCACCAATGTTAAGTTTAGGCAACAGTTTACAATGTTTATCATAGTACATTTTTGACTGCTGCTGTTTTGCAACATTGTTTTAAACATAGATGGGTCTACAACTTGTGGTTTTAGTAAATCCGTACAAACTGGTAATTTACAATAATCTGCGACCATTAATTTGCGCAGGAGGTCCAACCATGTCTTGGAGTATTTCTGTAATTCAATAATGCAAGATTCAAGTCACTATTCCCTTAACAGCTTTAATTAACAAAGACTTAACGGTTTGCACCGCGCGTTCACTTTTTCCGTTAGCCTGTGGATAGTTTGGTGATGATGTAATGTGTGAAGCCCCAATCTGTACTAAACTGCTTGAACTCGCGACTAGTATATTGAGTGCCATTATCACTTATGAGTATTTCAGGTATACCGTGTCGTAAAATATTTCCTTCATACCGCGTATAACCACTTGTGATGTAATATTTTCTAATTTTTACCTCAACATAACTAGAGTAATAATCAACTAAAATAAGATAATATTTCTTTCTATATTCAAATATATCAGACCCACCTTAAACCAGAAATTAGAATTTCCACTGGAATCATGGGTTCTTTAGCTGGTGCGTTTGAACTCTCCTGCACACCGAACAACGTTTCACATACATTTCTATGTCACGTGACATGCTGGCCAAAATATAACTTGTCTTGCGCGTCGCTTGCACCGATCTATACCTAAGTGCCCTTCGTGCACAATTTTCAACATATCTGTTCTCAGGAACGAGGAACTAAAACAACATTATCTCTAAATATGACGTCCTCTACCACATATAACTCATTTTTAAAGACCAATATTTTTAAGATTTTCTATTACGTTATACTTATCATTAGGCCATCTAATTTAATATAATTTAGTAAGGTACATAAATCAAAATCTTTTTTTCGTTTCATTTTTATCAGTGTTAACTTGCTATTTGAAATTGGAACTTTTACAATTAATTTTACTTGATACAGAATTTTTTTATCTAATTTATTATCTAATACTATGTCGGAAGCGGCGCGCGAGACAGTGCATCTGAAATATACATATATTTTCCTGGTTTATACTTAACGACTAAGTCATAGCCCTGTATTCTGAGCATCATACGTTGTAAGCGGGCTGGGACGGACATTAATTTTTAAAGATACTTTCCAAGGTTTATGATCTGTTTCTACGACAACATTATTTTTGCAAAATATATTGGTGAAATCGTTCACAGGCGAACACAATTGCTAAATTCCTTCCACTTGTGCATACCGGCGTTGCGTATCTGTGAGAGTTCGCGAGGCGTATGACCGGCCGACCACCCTGCAGTAGTATCGCACCGGTGCATCGCGAGACGCGTCTACCGATAACAAGACAGGCTGAGATACGTCGTACAACGCCAACACTGGCGCTGTGCAAACACATTCTTTTAATTTTTCGAATGCTGTCTGCTCACTAATTTCCCATCGCCAACTACTATCTTTTTTTAATAAATTCGTTAGGGGAAGAGCGCGATCAGAATAACACGGAATAAATTTCGATAAATAATTAACGGCTCCCAAAAATCTTTCTAAACTTTTTCTGTCTGAGGGTTGAGGCATCTCAGAAATGGCTTTTACTTTATTAGGGTCGGGCCTCATACCGTTTTTATCAAAAATATGTCCCAAGTAAGTAACCTCTTCAACCGCTATTTTGCATTTCTTTTTATTAAATTTTAAATTAATTTCTCTAGCTCTTTGTAACAACGCAACTAGTCTTCTGTCGTGTTCATGCTTGTTCCGTCCCCAGACAATTATATCATCTATAAAACTATCTGTGCCCTCTAAATCTTCTAAAAGCTGCCTCATTTTAGCGTGAAATACTTCGGATGAGCAATTAATACCGAACGGTAAACGAAGAAATTGATATCGACCGAACGGTGTGGCAAATGTACACAAGTCTGCACTCTGCTCATCCAGTTGTATAGCCCAAAAACCTGAGTTGGCATCCAAGACGGAAAAGAAGCGTGCTCCGTGTAGCCGCGCTGCGCTCCGACACAGTGGGCAATGGAAATGCGCGCCACTGCACGGTTAAGTTCTCGTGGGTCTAACACGCGAATCCCGTGTCCTTGCGACTAGAACTAGTGGATGCACCCATTGAGTTGGATGAGAAACTTTTCTTATTATACCTTGGTTTCCATATTTTTAAGCTCATCTGAGACGTTCACGTAAACTGGAATCTTCCTAAGATTACAAATCACCGGAGGTACGGAATCGTCTAAAACAATATGATACTTTCCTGGAAGACACCCAATACCACTAAATAAGTCATCATAGTCTGATATATTAATTTCATGAACTCGTTTGACTAAACCTAACTTCTCACACGACTGTCGTCCCAGCACGCTTTGACAATGTAAATCGGCAATCGCAAACTTTAAATTATAACAAACATTTTTATAAAAACATTGTAAATAGCAAACGCCTCTTACTGGTATTATATTAACTTATAATTATATTATGCTAACTTATAATTAACGCTCGAAGTTAACCCGGCGGTACTCGCTGCTGGGTAAAAAATACCACAGAGTACCTAAATCACGTGATATTTTTATTACTAAACATGGTGGCAACTCACGACTTTAAGTACCTTCTGGCCAATAGTTAACACGCGTGCGTCACCGGGCAGCCAGTTCGCACGCTTGGCGACAACGGACGTTTAAAGTGAGTATGGGTGAAAAATACCCGGTAGCGACGGTTCTTGTTACATTTTTTATGTTATTGGTGGTTTTTATGTTATTATTATTTTGTTTTAGAGCTGGTTCATGATGAGGTTCCTACTGACGGATCAATTATAGAAGAATGTCTAGAACAAGAAGATAGTGAAGAAGAAAATGTGTCAGAAATAGAAGATTTTGAGAACATAGTGATCATGAAAGCGGAACAGAGCAAGAAGCAAGTGATTCAGATGGGTCTTCAGTGTCGGAAGAGTTTTCCTTCAATTTACAAATTGAGAATACTGAAGATGAAGAATATTTAGAGGATGTACCGGCTTGAGGCGAGGTCGTTTTACTGGAAAGACAAAAGAACTCGCTGGCAAGTTCGTGAGCCGCCGCGACGTGTACGAACAAGATCCTAACATTATATATCATTTGCCGGGACCGATTGGCGAAGGCAGATCTTGTTCATCTATGTTAGAAGCCTGGAATCTTGTTTTCCGGAAACGTGTTTACAAAAGATAGTCAGTATACTAACATTTATATAGAAGAGCTAAAGTCTAAATTCTCAAGAGAACGCGATTGTAAAAGTACAGATATCGTTGAACTTAGAGCTCTTTTGGATTACTTTATTTCTGCGGAAGATTGCGAAGTGGTCATCTGAACACAAAGATCTCTGGGAAAAAGATGGAAGTGGTTCCGACGTCTGTATATACAATGTCACGAGAAAGGTTCCATTTCTTACTGCGGAGTTTACGGTTTGACAATATTCGTAGACGAGGTGAAAGAAGGCAAACAGATAAGCTAGCACCCATTCGCGATTTCGAAGAGTTCAATAATAATATAAAAATATTATGCTGTCGGCGAAAATGTAACAATCGATGAAAAGTTGGAAGAAGACTCATGACCGTTGTCCATTTCGGCAATACATACCCAGCAAACCCGTAAATACGGTATAAAGATATTTGTGTTGGCTGACGCACGAACCTTCTATACAAATAATATGGAAATTTATGTTGGCAAAATGATGGGCCTTATGATCACAGTAATTCACCAGTGAAGTCGTCAAACGCTTAGTAGAACCTATAAAGAATAGTCATCGTAACATAGTGATGGACAATTGGTTCACTAGTTTTCCGCTATTACGTGATTTGCTCAATGATTATGGTTTGACAGCATTGGGTACTGAGAAAGAATAAAGCTGAAATTCCACTTATTTACCTCAACCAAAGACCGGAAGTACACAGTTCCCTTTGGATTTCAAGATAATTGTACTGTTGTCTTATGTTCCAAGAAAAAATAAAGTCGTGCTCTTGGCGTCAACTATACCATGATGGCAAAAGATTCTGGAGAAGAAAAAAGCCCGAGATGATCATGGACTATAATAGAACAAAATGTGGCGTCGATGTTGTGGATGAGATGTGCTACCTACTCAGTAGCACGAGCTACAAAGATATGGCATTGGTTTTGTTTATGGTCTTTTGAACGTCGGCGGCATCAATGCGTACGTGATAGTGAAGGCAAATAAAGTAAATAGTGGGCTGTGATGGCTCAGAGAGGGATCGCTTTGAAAGAACTGGCTTTGGCCCTTGTGATGCCACAGATAAAAAGGTCAACAGTAGCTAATTTGCCAAAATTATCAAAACAAAATTGATTATGCTCAATGCTGACTCGAATGACGAAGCCACACACAAGCACACCCTCAGCTTTACGACCGTCACATCTGCTTCCCGTTGTGCAGTATGTGAATGGAAGAAGGACCGAAAAACTAAGACGTCTTGTAAATTGTGTTCCAAAAAGAATATGCCGTGAGCATACGACCCCAATTTGGGCATTGTTATGTCAAAGCAAAATAGTTAGATTAGGTACAAGTTTTGAAACATAATGTTTGACGATTATTTTCTCGATGTTCATTTAATATAAACAGTATTTTATTTTTGTTGTTTTGGTAGTGTATAAGGTCGTTTTATAATTTTGATCTCAATTTTACGTGATACCTAAGAAAAAATTGTTTTGTTGATTTTCTAAGACTATGAAAATTTTTGTTAGAATTTGTATTTTTTTAGGATAAGCTATAATTTGAAATAAATAATAATTAAACTTTTAATTTTCTTTTATTTATTAGACATTAGTAATAAACTAAATACACCATTAAAGTTTGTAATGCAAACTTATTTTCCAAAGATAATGTCATTTAAATTATGTGGTATTTTTGCCGGTAGCAGTATTCGTGCATGTAAACACCTAGCGAGTACCGCCGGGTTAAATAACAATACACCTAGTTATGGTCTAAAACATCTTTTTTGCTTTGTGAATTTCTTGAAACCAACTGCCCTAAGTCACCACTTACTCTCGATGAGTGTCACCATAAATTGAGTGAGCACTATCTGCTCTTTCTTCAGCACACATAAATAATTACTAACTACATTTAGTTCATCTTGTATTGTCAAAATGATCATTTATCAACCAAACACATTTCATTGGCCTATGGTACATACTAACATACATACCTGATGAACAAAATGGGAAAAAAAAACTTTGTTAAAGTTTAATGGTTTATTAATTATCATCATTTTCATAAATCTCTTACCACTACATCATCCAGAAATTCTGCTGGAGCAGAAATATTTTCTGATACCTAGCCCATCCAGGTACTAACGTCATAACGTGAGCGCAACATCAATGGTTCGTCGACCGACCAAACAATTACAACAATATTCGACTATAGCGGCCTGCCAGAACACATTATTTTCTATTAAAATATAGACAATATTGTTTTCTTGAAATGTGCCTGGACTTAATTTTTCCTCTTATTAATGTTCTATCACTACTTCCTCTGAGATTATATTGAGAAAAAATCTTGTATGTCCTATATTTCTATTCTATATGATCCATGAAATCGAATATGTTTCCCGTAATATGATCTGGCTTGCCTTATCTGGTAAGTGCCTAGAGCAAATAGTATTAATTCACTATAAGGTAATCTAGGAAACATAAATAAATTATCTCGGTCAGCTGTTATACTTTAAAAACAGTTGACCTTCTATTCATATTTAGCTCCTCAACCAGTAGGCTAAATTATTTTCAAAATTAATTCTCTCTCTAATTATTGCAACTATTTCATTAGAATCATCTCTATCACGAAGACGAACACCAAACCGGTTAAGTAAACTGGCGCTATCTGAAAGTTCTGCATCATATTTGGCACTGATTTGTGCGAAATAGTCTTGCCTCAAGAGCTTAAAGTCTCTTTTAAAATGTCCATTTACTGCCTCAACTACCCAGCGGCATATTGTTACACAGCGACTCCGGTTGGCCTGCTGTGTTGTTAACTGTGTTCACCTTCTAATAGAGAATCAGGCATATATATGATAATAATTACAACCTTCTAGAATTCTTATACAATCCCGGCTATCAATATGAACACATAATTATCTTGAAAATATAATCTAAGGGAAAAGTTTTCATTATCAAAAAAATCATTATGCTAGCATCGGATGTGGTAGCCTTGTATGGACCGTAACAATCTAAGATGTAACCATCACATGCCACAAATAAAATGGCTAATACATTTTATATTTATGTAATGAATATATCTTTTTGAAAGGAGTAATGGAACTTTTATTTATATTTATAAAGTCCATCGCAAATAATTATAGTGTTTGTGTAGTTTTCATTGAATATACCATTTCGTATTGTAAGGTTACGATCCATTAGACTTTCTCTCGATATGTGATTAATACCCAGGTGCATAGGTACAAAATCTTGAACCAGGATTTCCTGCATTTGTTCATTAAGTCGCTCTAATGTGCTCTGGCGGTACATCTAATAATGTAGACAACGAGACATCTGATTCGCCAGTCCTCAATTTAATTAACAATGCAGCTAATCCCAAAATGCCTTTGTGTGTTCCTTGTATCACGAGACTATTAAGAAAGGTGAAAAAGTCGTGTTTGGACTTTCCTATCAAAAGAATATTGTCCTCAATTTTTGAATGGCTTCTACATTTGTGAAATTGGTAGGGCAAGCGTGTAAACGAAAAATGTGTTCTACTGTGCAGTAAATGTATTCATGCTATTATAAATCATACAGATTACTCCACTCGTTACTTAGTCTATGTTCCGTACAGACACGCTGTGCACGGATATAATATCTATATGAACTGGTATTGTTGCTCTAAATGAATCTGCCATATTGTGCAGATTAATATTAGCAATACATTGAGGAAAAGGCAGTGAAGCAGTATTTGCTGCCGTCTATAATTTTCAATGTTATGTTGCTAGATACAACAGAAGGTACTTCTAGACTTTCATGAACTGGTTGAGAGTGATTGGCTCAGAGTTACATGTTTCAAGATCAACTTCTCTGGTTGTAGACACCGATGAGCTTCATCAACTTGCTCAATACGCTGGCATGGCTTACACTTCATCCAGCATGAATGGCATATCCTATCAGATAATGATATCTACAAAAGAAACATTTAATTATTATTAGGTATTATATATATATATATATATATATATATATATATATATATAATATATACAGACAGACATGGCGAAATTATATCTATATATATATTTATAGATATAAATATATATATATATATAAATATATATATATATAAATATATATATATATATTATTTATAGATATAAATATATATATATATATTTATATAAATATATATATATACAGAACAGAACATGGCGAAACTATAAGGGTTCCTAGTTGACTCAAGGAACCTAAAAAGCGTTCAAGGGTCATTGGCCTATCATTGCTAGTCTCTAATATGTATATATATATATATTTTAGTGGGTTCTTCTAAAATGTTACTACTCAGTTTGACCACCAATTGCAGTATAATAATATTCTAGTTGTTAATTTTTTAGTACAAGACCAAGGCATTTATTGCCAATAAATCTAAAATATTATAAAATACTTTGTATCTTTTAGATTTCCAGAAAATTAAACTTAATATAATTAACCCACTCATAAAAACAATCATCATTTAAATAGGTCAAATGAACCTAGCCTTGTGAAGAATACTATTTTATTCATATTTGTATGAACATATTACAATATAAATACTTTTGTTTATAAAACAATAACAATTCACATAAATTCAGGAGGTACAAAATGTATAAAATATATCATATACAGAAAGGTCATTTGACCTGAATTTGAACTTGGCGCTGCTTGTTAATAGGAGACATGTGATTTTCATAGTCAAAAAGCAATAACTATTATTTTCATGTAAAAATATTATATTATATAATGTGCAATACTTTTACGATTTATTTGTGGCTAAAATTATTTGCAGCATTCAGCCAATCAATAACAGATATAATCATTTCTGTCCAGAAGACAAAAAGAGTAATCATCTAGAGTTAAGTATAAGTATTTATTATACTAGCAAATAATGAATATTTTAAAAACATAAATACCTGACGTGGTGCAATTTTTGTTTGTATAAGAGTATTTATCTGCCTTTGCTCTTCTGAAGGATTGTCAAAAAACATAGAATGGCTCTGACAATTAAGTGTTGACCGTCACAAATTCTGCACTTGTCTTGAACTGGTTGAGATGACCTGATGCTTGAGCACCATCACAGCTTGTTGTTAATTGCTGGTTTATGCTGCTCATGAGGAGTTCATTACAACATTCACAAATGTAATCTTCCTCAGTAATCTGAAATAGAAACTCAATATAAACTTCTTTTGATTACAATTGATACAATAGTATAATGTCAGCACATGTTGAACAAATGATTCCAAATTGACAATAAACAACAAGCAAAGATTGACAGTTCAAAACAGAAACATGAAATAACAAGACAAAACTATTAGTTCAGTCAATGTATAATCTTTATTAGGCATAAATACTACGATTACTGGTGATATCCACTCGCTAAGTAACGAAATAACTCTTGTGTTGAGCTCATGAACGAGATAACGTCGAAACGTATTTAAACAGACGTTGCAGTTTATGCAAAGTACGTCGACTTTTACTGACGGCGGCATTGTCAAGAGAACGGATTTACAACGGTATGGTAAGCAAAGGTCGTCAAATGAGGAAGATATCGAGGTCGGGGTGGTATATAGGGTCATAAAAAAGTAACAGAAACAAAATGGCACAGTACACAACAAGACAAACGCAACAACGAAGAACGGAAGAACTGCGCCGGCACCGATGCCAATTGCAGAACTGTCAAATGTCAAAAAATCCGTTTCATTCGTCCGCACTCGACGATATACTGAATGACTAATTTATTTTACTATTATATTATTAATATTAATATGTACTATACAAATACAAATAAATAAATACTTACTGATTAAATGAAACATAAAATAATGTATAAAACTCAGAAACAGGGTTAAATAAAGTAAAGTAGCGATGTATAAATGGAACGTCCTAGAAAAAGGTAGTTGAGATGCGTTCAAAATATATAATACGTTAACCCTTGACGCAGAATAAAGCTTAAGAAATATGTAAAAATATTCTTTTCCTGCGTTTCTTTTAACATTGTGATAAGCGCAATTAATTAACAATTCAATAAGCTGAATTTTAAGATTTATTTCATTTCTATACATTGTCAGGTGAAAAATGGGCATTGTTCTTTACAATTTTTACTCAATAACCGCAATGACGTAACATACTGCTGTATGTTTTCACCTTCTTCTTGATTGCGAGTAAAAAATTTGTATCTAAGCAATGTAATATTGATTTTAGTTCCAAAATATTCATCAAATTTACTCAATATTACTTGCACATCATCACAATCCTCCTCTTTAGTGAACGTAAAAGTTTGATAAATGTCGAATCCTTCTGAACCAATTAAATTGAGAAGTAAACTTGCTTTTTCCTGCCGATGTCTCCAGTGCACACCGAAGCTTTCACAAATAATATGAATTGTTGTCTCCACTTCTTTAAGCATCAGCCCTGACAGGTCCGCCTTCTAACTGTAATTCGTTGGGTGGACGCGCGTGCTCCATTATTATACAAGACACGTTATAGAATTATTCACAGTTTACTACTTTTAATAAATATTATGCCATGTATATATGTTGCAATTATTCTATTAAAGTCCTCGATTTTAGCGTTTACTATGCTATGACCCACTTCTGACCCCATGTTGTGTTTGCAATAATACACGTTCGTTAGCGAGACAACAACTGATTTATTCCTCTCATAACTACCATATACAATAATACAAATACCCACAACACACTTCATATTGATATAAGAAACAGATGCGTTGTCATTTGTCACATCTTAACATCAATTAATTTGACAGCTGGTTACTGCTACTGCTAAAGATTCGGGTTCAATTTCGAATACCGCACGGAGCAAATGTTTGTATGGTCTGCAAATAAATTTATGTATATAATATTGGGTATGGATGTTTGTCCATTTGCAATTTAAGTATGTAATATTTTCCTCCGCGATACGAGAAAATCATAGTGTAAAGGGTAAAAGCTTGTACAAATATATTTGCACCTTCC
>JAGSMP010001110.1:0-72306 GCA_029286625.1 Parnassius orleans | reverse complement strand
TGCTATGACCCACTTCTGACCCCATGTTGTGTTTGCAATAATACACGTTCGTTAGCGAGACAACAACTGATTTATTCCTCTCATAACTACCATATACAATAATACAAATACCCACAACACACTTCATATTGATATAAGAAACAGATGCGTTGTCATTTGTCACATCTTAACATCAATTAATTTGACAGCTGGTTACTGCTACTGCTAAAGATTCGGGTTCAATTTCGAATACCGCACGGAGCAAATGTTTGTATGGTCTGCAAATAAATTTATGTATATAATATTGGGTATGGATGTTTGTCCATTTGCAATTTAAGTATGTAATATTTTCCTCCGCGATACGAGAAAATCATAGTGTAAAGGGTAAAAGCTTGTACAAATATATTTGCACCTTCCTCTCAAACAGGAGCATAATTCCATCCTTACCTGAGGTCTTACAGTTTTTAAGGTGCTGAGGAGCTATTCTAAACTTACTCAGACTGTAATTCGAGATATCGTCTGAATATGTCGGATGAGACTTTCTCTCGCTCGTCACTCTCAATTCCCTGTGACTTCAACGACGGTGTGTACTGTTTTCCGTAAAATCTGCGCACTTAAAATCTTCTTCAACTTCGACATTTGACTTTTTCTAATAGACAGATTTCTGGCAAAGATTTTGGAGTCTTGTTTGCACTCAATCAATTCTTCAATAAGGGTTGTATTGCAGTTGCCTTAGTCTCGTCGCATGCATTTCGTGATCTTTCCTGAATGGTAGCGTATCTGTTGAACCCGTTTGATTTCTCCTATAATATCCATGAAATAAAGAGTAACAAAAATTTCACCACCCGATTAATTTATTTCCTCTCACGGAGTACGTTTGTACGGAACGCGCTCGAGAAAACTTCGCAAAACAGAGTATGTAAAAATTTTAACATAGATAAAAATATTAAATAATAATATAATTCATCCATCTTATCCCATGTATATGTGGAACTAATTAAACAAAAAATAATATGCCAACTGTGTTTTGCTTTGCATGTCGTAAAAGGCAATAGGATATTGAGTTTGTGATTGGTTGTGCTTTAATTCCTCCCTCTCCTTCCCTCCATCAAAATACCAGGCGGTCAGCGGGTCTTCCCCCCCCTTTGTTGTCGATATTCGACGCATTAGAACCAAACCATTTGCTTCGTCTTTTGTAAAGCGTACAGCAAAGGAGTGAAATAATTTGCCGGCGTCTGTCTTTCCATCCGAATACAATTCGAACGTCTTCAAGGCAAGAGTGATAGGCTAAGAAAGTGCGATTTCCCATCTAAGGCTTCATCACCACTTACCACCAGTTGGGATTGTGGTCAAGCACTGGCTTATAATAAGTAAAGAAAAAAGGCGTGGGACCTATCACTTCTTTTACAATTTATCATCAAACTCTAAACCCACACACTATATTATTTTATCTGAAACCAGGTAATACAGTATAAAACGTGGAAAAAAGCTAATGGATAAATTTAACCACAATGAAAACTTATGTTTAATAATAAATATTGTCTAAGAGGGATTTTAGTTATGTGTTATGATTTCTTATATAATGCTTGAAGTAATTTTTTTTATAGGATAAGGGTGACAAACGAGTACACAGTCCACCTGGTGGTAAATGGTTGCTGCGGCCCATAGACATCTACATCTATCCTCGATTACGAATCAAAATGAAGATGCGTTGTCACCCGTGAGGGCTGAGATGGAATGCCTCGTTTCCAATAAAAAGGATCTCCGGTTCTCTACACTCACCATACGAAACACAGCAGCGTTGAGCTGCTAATTTACGCTGGTCTTTTGTGAGAGTGTGGTCCTTCCCCGGTCGAGCCGACCCATTTGTGCTAAAACTATACTACTAATGGCTGTAGCATGGCTCTACCACGTATAAAATTACTTTCGTTATATAAGAAACTTGACTAAATTAGACTTGAACCATAGGATTTTTATCACGAATTCTCGCGATCGATGTTTCTGTTAAGATAATATGAAAGTCAGTTCATTACGAACTAAAAAGGTAACATATTCTGAAGGAATGCAATTTTATATAATCCTTTATTTATTTGATTCTTATGCAACGTTCTCGGAAAATTTAATAACGTGACTTAGATTTAAGATGCACCAAAATAGCACAAAAGACTATGCGTTGTTATTAATGTTACCTTTTAAATAAGTCTTATTTAAAAAGCAAAATACATTTTTTTAGGCACGTTGCACATTTTTCTTATTTTATTTCACTTATCATGCATAAAAAGGTAAATTACCAGCCTACAAATATCCCACAGAGGACACAGACCTGCCCTTATACGTAATGGCCAATTTTACACTTCTTATAGTTTTGACCGACTTCAAAAAAACTAAGAAGTTCTCAATTTGACTTTTTTATATTTTAATTATTCTTCCTTTTTATTTCGTGGTTTACGCCTTAAGAGTGGTCCCATATAAATATGAAGAAAAAATGCCATCTCTATGGATGGATAAATCGGATGAAGTTTTAAATTAACCATTTAGATGACATGCTAGTTGTTTCATTGAACTTGTGATATTCAAATTCAAATTAAAATTCATTTTATTCGTTTGCGATATATGGGTTATAATAGGTCTTAATAATTTAACAAAAATACAGCCATATTCTAGCTTTCGGTGTGCAAATTAATTAAATACAAGATTTTTTTAATAATTAAAATAGAAAATTCTGATAATTACATTAACATAATATAATTCTATTTGTATATTTGTACTACTAACATATTAATATTTCACTAAATAATAATATAATAAATGTAATAATTAAAATTATAATGTCAAATAATAACATAGATAAAGTTTTTTGGTTCCGTTCTATGAATTTGATAGATAAAATTTAAAATTCTCAAACAAATAAACGTCAATATTATGATACGCTTTTTTGGTTACAAATATGTTTAGTTGTTTCTTAAAAATGTGAAGGCTCTTAGACTCTCTTATATATTTAAGTAAATGGTTATGCAGATGAGAACCCATGCAGAATACGCTTTTTTTAAACAAAACAGTCTTACTATTGGGATGGTTTAATTTATCTTTATGACGCTGGACATTTAGTTAAAACTTTTGTTAAGTTTTGACGTACAAATAAGACTACCTCATATACATATACAATGTGTCCGGTTACCGGTGTCGGAGCTTTTAATGCTATAAAATATAATCAATTTCATCGACAAATCATGTCTCAAATCTCATTTAGACCTAGCTGTATTTAAATGGCAGCCATTTAAATTTTTCAGTGTCACCACCTCGACCCTGCGCATTAAAATTACAATATTCACCGATGTAGAAGTCCTACATTCTTAAAAGATATCTCATTGGGTAGATAAAGATACGCGTAATAAAATAAAAGCCAACTTTTAACTGCAAAATTGTATTTAGATCCTAAAAAGACTACGAAAAGAAAAAAAATGTCAAAAAAATTCGGTAATTTTTTCACATTTTCGACTTTAATGAAAAAAGTAGGTCATTTACCTATCAATTTTGTACATTTATTAGATAGAACAACATATTTCCTTAACATAAACGTTAAAATCTTTATTGTAAATTAAATAGTTTAAGAATTGTACTTTATCAAACACGACCTCTTAAAAGCGCAAGCTGCACGTGCAGGATCATTTATGGTAGTTCAAGAGCAGGTAGAAAAACCCAAAGCCCATTGTTTGATGTTCTAAACAAGTGTACTTGGGACAACAAAAACAGTCGTCCCTCGCCACGCGTTGTGATTACACTACTTTTGCCCCTCTAAGATCGCTTTTTGTTGTTATTGTTAAAAAAAACCGTTTTGTGGAACTTTTTAAGTTTGTGGTGAAGGTTATATGTTTTATATTATGTTTTTTATTTTATAGAGTTCAATCAATACAAAGGAAAAATTTAAGTAGTATAAACTTATTTTTTTAATAAAAGACGACATGCGGCTCACCCGATGATGACTACCGCCACCCATGAACAACTGCATCGCCAGTGGAATTGTAGGTGCATTGTCGGCCTTTAAGAAAGGAGTAAGCTCTATTCTTGAAGCTCCCTAAGTCGTATCGGTCCGGAAAAATCGCCGGTGTTAAAAAATTCCACAGAAAGGTTGTACGAGGAAGAAAACTCCTAGTGAAATTCACAGTGATGGACTGCCAAGCATTCAGATGGTGTGGTTTGTATCGTGAATTTTGACGCGATGTGCGTTCGTGAAATTTGACGGCTGGAATTAATCCGAACAATTCTTCAGAGCACACTCCGTGGTAGATGCGATAGAAAATGCAAAGGGATGCAACATCCCTTCGCAGTGCCAGTGAATCGAGCCGATCAGAAAGAATTCGGTCGTCGACGATTCGAGCCGCTCTGCGCTGGATGCGGTCGAGTGGAAGGAGCTTGCACTGAGGTGCCCCGGCCCAGAGATGAGAACAGTATTCCATGTGAGGCCAAACTTGCGCCTTGTAAAGTTGCAAGCGGTGTGCCGGCATGAAATACTGTCCCACTCTGCTGAGCACGCCAAGCTTTTTAGAGGTCGATTTGGCCTTCCCTTCCAAGGGACCAGTATATTAACCATATATTGATCTTTCTAAGGTTCAAGTATAGGCCGTTTAATAAATCTATGGCGTAATCGTCTTAGTTAGGACCCTTATTTACGTTGTGTTTGTTTAGTAACTTAGTTCTTTTAGGTGTCTTTTGGAAGAATGAATATTCACCACCGAATGAAGCAGCCGAAAGCTGTTGGTAGTGCCTTATAAGCTAAAGAACCCCGTTCACGAAGACAGAGCTCAAAAAAAGTTAAGAACATTAAATCGTCCCTATTCCTCTTGTATCAGGTTCACGTCAATCAATTCCTTAATAAATAATCCCTTACCGCTTGGAAAAGGCTCACAATATTTAAATCAAATACCAGATACAAGAGCTTAGCTCTCCCACATTTAAAAAATAAATAAATGGAGGCACACGGTTCAACATACGCCGGAGCGCCAACTAACCAACGCACTCCCCCCGAAGGGGACGTTAAGTTGGGAACTAGACCGTAGTCCACAGTAAAATAACTGGCGGACCAATAAAAGAGGACTTGGCCCCTTAGTAGTGCGTAAGCACAAACATCGACAGAAGTCGCGCATGTCAATGCGTGTAAACGCCATACAGAATAAGATCAAATCCAGCAACAGTGAATGTACGTCACACGGATTAGGAAACAATAGGCACACTGGCCATAAAAAACCCTCCGTTAGCGCCACCACCTGCCAGACCGCCGTACCTGCAGACGTTATGTAAGTGTAAGGCATCACCACTAATTGCATGATCAGCACGGCCAATTGGCCGCAGAGCGTGTCATGAGTCTACCGCTCACCTTAAGGGAATGGGGTCCCACGTTGCGCAGCTTTCGGCCGCAGCCTTGAGAGCCTCCTCAGATTCTCCCTCCAGCTACCATCCGCATGAGGTCGACACATATGCTCCACCAACCAATACAATGGCAAATATAAGATATTAGTAATAATTCGCTATCAGAAAGGGTGTGTGTCACTGACGTTGAGTATATGTATTTTTCGATCATCTTTGTCTCACCCACCAACAAGTTGCCTTCAATCATTCAAAGGTGGGAACTTTATAGAGAAATATTATTATGTTGTTATATAAAAAATCATGGAGGTCAGACAGTCTGCAGCCCCTTAATGAAGGGACCCGTCTTGGGCAAAGCTACTTAGGTTGTGAGTCAAACCAAGACGCAGAGAGCGCCATTGAGAATAGCGACCCGCCAAACAACCATCGCAGAGACACAATGCTGCAGAACGCAACAAGCATCAATATGACTATTGTCGGGCTTACACCATCCCAAGGTCCCCATACAATCCCAGCATACATCACCATCCGCATACCTCTATCGACCAGAACCACAAGATGCGTCAAATCAGGCGCAGCACACCCGCAGATCCATCACAAGACGCAATACCGTAAGCAGCATTAAGCATCAATGCAACTATCATACGGATGGCTCCCCCTGACAACACATCCACATGATCCCTATCGACTTTGGCAACAAAATTGATAATTTTGTTAACTAAAAATACCACCAACCTATCATAGTAGCACGCTACTAAGACGTCAGTAGCTTAAACTCCACGTATCATAACGCTATTGCACTAAGAACATGGAGTTGAGTATACTTGCTGCACTTAAAAGTACTACCAAACACACTCACCCTAATCCGAAAGATAGCCGACGTATCATAACGCTATGTGCTAAGACGCCACCCAGCGGTGAGGGTGTGCGACGTCCACGGACAAGTCGTATTGCTACAACAAACCCGCTTACCACCGGTACTAAGATGATATGTCTAGGACACATCGGTTAGCGAGTCCAAGTTTACCTCGGTCTCGGACGCTGTGAAGCAATCTACACGCCACTGTAATAATCCTTTTCAAGTCCTATTTCTTTCAATATAATGCTTTTACATATTTGAGACCTTCCATATTTGTTTATTATACTATTATATAATAACATACATATGCCTTCTATATTAATGCTTTTGTTCCATAGACCTTACTATCATAAGTCCCTAATATAGGACTAGTCATTGTGCAACAGTACTTGTAGCAGTCGTTCAGCCGACCATCCCATCTATGTCCCACTTCTTTCAATATAATGCTTTTATATGTATATTTGAGACCTTCCACATATTTGCTATATTTCATAGACCATACTATTATATGTCTTATACATATGGGACTTCAAGTCATAACTCTGCTATCATAATGCTTATGCATGATAGATGCCTTCTATATTAATGCTTTTGTATCATAGACCTTACTATCATAAGTCCCTAATATAGGACTAGTCATTGTGCAACATTACTAGTAGCAGTCGGTCAGCCGACCACCCCATATATATGTACACCCATGGGTATGTGTCTCCGGCAACGTCCTTCATATAAGCAATCATTACATGAACACCCTCATTAAATTAAAATTTTCTGAGTAATACAAGAACACACTCATGAACTTAGAAAATTTTTGACCCATTTTTATCAATTATATTACAAATGTTATTTATCTTTATTATTGCAATATCAACGACTTGTACGTGTATTATTTAATACATTTTGAATATTTTAAGCAGGATTTTAATAAATTTAGAGATTTGTAAAGACAATTTTTTGCGTTTACTAGACTATAATATTCAATATTCGAAATGAATATATTTGAACTTTATGCTTATTAATGCATTTTAATTGTTTAAAATATAATTCCTATGACATTTTTAAATGTCTTTATATTGAATTTAATTATTATTTATTTATAATAACTATGAGGCGTCACAATATGCAGAGGAAACAGCGTCGGTGGAACACCAGCGTTTGTTTCCCTCTGTCGCCTCTTACGACCCTACGGGATGATATGGGGTAGTGGATATTCTTACACCGCAACTACACAGTATGTGGAAAACAAATAATACCAAGTATGTAGAAAAAAAAAAAAAATGTAAGTGGAATTTATGTTTATATTGAACTGAGTAGTGTGTGGAAAACATCCTTTGTTTTCTTACTTTTGCCGCGAATCATTCCCTATTAATTTTTTACGACGATGTTGAACCGAATTTCCAATAAATAACAATCTTTCCAACTTCATTAGGTTTTCAGAATAAGTGAGGACGTGGACAATTTACAGCTTTAATTTAAATATTAAAATTAAAATTCTTTTTAAGTTTGTGAGATAAAAGAAGAAAATCGTTTTTGGGCCTACTAGAAATTTTAACGACCCTCAATGATATTATACACAAATAAAAGATACCAATTTACTATTGTAAATAGTATAAAGATTTTATGAAAATCTAAACGGAATCAAGAAATCTGAAAAAAAGATTTTTTTTTGACATTTGTGTTCAGGTCATTGGTTCTGATAATATATTATTCAAAAAAATTCTAGTAGATATGTGCCAACTCGGAACAAACTCGACTCGAGTTAATTTGAGTTGAAATTCACGTAACTCAAAGCTGTGTCAGTTTGTTATAATTTATTTTAATATTTGTTCTTCCATCCAACACAATTATTATTACTAAACTTAATAGGTAGTTATATATTTTTGGTTTGCGTATAGACAATCTTCATAAAATAATATCACTCTAACTTTATGACAATTATACTTAATCAGCTGATTGATATTATATAATATATCAAGAAATTGCTCGAATAAGTAAGTTGACTTATTCACTCAATTTTAGACAGACACTGCGTTGACCGTAAGATAAAGATCCGAGTCGAGTAGAATTTTGTGACTCGAGTAACGCGGGTTAATAATAATTTATCATGTCACTCTAGTTATACTCGAGTTTTTGAGCTATTCGAATTAACTATTTACAGTCCCTGCATCGATTGAAGTTTATCACTCGAGTTGAGAATAGCGATTACCTTAGTTAAAGCATTTTTAAATAGGTTCCTTTTTTTAAATGTAAAATGTATATGTAATAAACTAGTATAATAAGTAAATAGTATATTAAAATAAATAAATCGATAAAAAATACAAATATTTATTATTTATTTATTTGTAGTATTTCCATGTTTTTTTTTTCATATCTGTAGTATTTCAAAATCTATAAACTGCTTTTTACATATCTTACAAATCGCTTCCATCACGATTTTTTTTTTCTAAATAATGCCCCACTGACAACTTTTGTTTTGTTGTTTCATTGTTATCACACATACTTTAAACAAACAAGTATATTTAAATCACCTTTTATATTATGCACTACAACGAAGTAACATAAAATTAACAACAATGATAGCACAATAACGATATTATAAATCAAACTAAGTTCATATTTGTTTACAACATGCCAGATGCAAGTTTGAATTTGGATGTAACCAGTGACGTCACCTGCGGTTCCTTATATACTATGTGAATTAGTTGATTAGATGATAGAATTAGTGAATTAGTGAACTGACATCTATCTAGCGCTCTCGGAATCCACACGGTGCGCCGCTCGATAACTCAAGTGCAAGCGGGCTCGAGTAAAATTTATTTTCACTCGAGTACCGGGTTACACAAATTTCATCTTTTACATCAAAGTTGCAACACTACTGTAAGAATAAAGTCTGTGGTTTTGCTACCAAAAACTAAAATAATTTTTGGTAGCAAAATTAGTTAATAGCAAAAAAGTTTATACTTGTTTGTTTACAAGACAATAAAATATGATAAAATAAATATCGTCTCATCGATGCACAAGTGTTTAACATAATATGGATAATATCATGCAGGTTAGCCAAATATTTATATTCCACATTATCTATTTTTCCTTTTTATTATTTTGTGGTCGCATGGTAAAATTTCCAATGACATTCGAAATTGGAAAATGAAAACTTATGAGTTTAGTTAATTTATATAAGAGTATGTATGTAATACAAGAGTTTACTTTTACACCTAGAATTTAAAATCTAAATAAGATCTATAATTTATGATGAATTACCTAAAAAAAATGACAAACACAGGTATTAGAACCTTATTAGTATGTTAAAAGTGACAAAGTATTAAAGTTTTATGTTATTAGTAATATCTAAATAAATAATAGATAGAATAAATACATAAAAGAGTTTTGTGTATGTTAAAAGAAAATTAGAATCTATGGGTTGAGGGATTTAAGGAAGCTCCTCTATTTGATGTAGCTTCATCGGCTTTGAAGAGCGATTCATTTAACTGCATTTAGGTATAAATAGCTTATGTATTCAGCAAGTTGCTGCATAAACTTGACAATACCAAATGGCATTAAACATGGATCCTGAATTATGTCAGCCTTAGTAGATAGACAGTATACATAGTACATATATTTATGTGTAAATAAATAGTAATAATATAGTTTTGAGATATGACGTGTTTGATAAATTACGCTTCTCTTAAATAATATTTAAAAATGTTAAATAAACCCGGACTTTGCCTTTACAATCAGCCCAAGTCTGCTAATGTTTGAGCGGAGGGCTGTGGATATTAATTCAGTTAGGTGACCTATAGTTTTTACAAGGAAACAACTTGTTTGTTTTGCAAATTTTTGAAATCACTACGCCAAAGAGCCGTCATCTAAAAAAGCAGCTATTGCCATGGTGACGATCAATCGCCGAGACTCCTATTGGTTGGCAACCTAGTAACACGTAACAGTCTACTGTTCACGCCTGCGCTTTCCAATCGAGGGGCATTTATATGACATATATTTAAAGACATTTTCTTTTTCTTTAAATTATTTATTTATTCTAATTCCGTGATCATACATGTATGTAAATAAGTGTTTTGGTGCTGTAAATACAATGTTTCTTTTTTTTATGCTCTAGTTCTCTAGTACGTTTTATTACTTTATTACATTTATTACATTTTTTATTATTTTTGTATATATCATGTATTAAATGTAATTGTATGTATTTGTATGTATGTATTAAATATAATTAGTTTGTATGTCTCTGGCTGATAAGCTTACCCTAAGGGAGAGGTCAGCGGTGACCGCATCACAAGACCTCGTGCAGTGTACAGACTATTCACAATCACGCTTTTTCAAAGGGCAAGGAGGCCTAAATATTCATAAAACCAGAACCCACAAGCCAATAGTTATTAAAAATACCATTTAAAAATATAATTAAAACTACTATTTAAAACATAATTAAAACTACTATTAATTTCGTTCGTGCCGGCGGGGTTCGAAGCCGGGTTACTCGCGTACTGTGAAATTTACTTAGCCCTCGGTGGCTTAGCCACTGATTTAATTCTATATTTATGATTTTAAGTCAAAGAACATTCTCAAAGCCCAGTCGTTATAAAATATATTCGAGTATAATTTTTTAAATTGAGGACAGATTTTTAACATCAATCTATCTTCGTCTACCTAGTGCAAAAATACCCTCTCTCATATGAGGGACCTGCGCAACGCGGTTTTTCTTTGATAGCGTCCTTTGCTTTACTAAAAATACTAGCTTATTTAGTGTCTAACCATCCATACCTTTGTATTTCACTAAAGGCTCATGGGAGGCCTCAAGAAATTCATGGTATGACACCATGAATTTCTTGAGAGGCCTAGCCTTTTTTATGCCATTGAATGGACTACAGTTTTCATACTTATGACTTAAAATAATGTACCAATATTTCATTTGTTCTGACAATTTTGTTTATACTTAATTAATCCCTTAACCATGGAATGTGGCGGCTTACGAGAACCCATCACCTCACTTCGTCTTGTCGTTGTTGTAAGGGGAGAACATGGGAAAGGCCAGAAGCTAAAAATTATTTCTACAATAGGAGAGAGCCATTTCCAATAGTGACATGTCACATACCTATAAAGAAGAAGAAGGGAATAATTTGATAAATTGTTATAGAACAGTTATAACATGCTTAAACACACTTGTATCTTAGATCTCAGTTCGAAAATAAAAGGTCTTCCTTTTTGTTGTTTTTATATATGTAATACATACTGGCAACATACAGCTCATGGACACCTGGAACTAACTTCAAACAAAGAAGGTTACAAATGCGTTGTCACTTCTAAGGCCCAAGTTCAATGACTCACAGCCTATAATTAAGACTCACCTCCAGACGGAACACAACAGCGCAGGCACTGCTGCTTATCGGCAGAAATAGGAAACTTATCCAGACGGACCCCTAGTAAAAATGTGTCAATCGTGAATGATTCGTTCGTTTGACCCGGATCGCATCAAAATATTGATGATTGCAATTACATTTTTGAACATCCAGATCAAACGATTGACAAAACCTACGACCAAAGAGTATAGTCTTGTCAGCGGGTCTCACAGATCACAGAGTACTGAAACTCAAAATAATCCATTTAAATGATCAACCCGAATAACCTGGTTGGTAAGACGAATCAATACTTGAATGACCGGATCACTAGAAATGAATGAATGACACATGTCTGACACCAGACAGAATAGGAGTCCTACTACCTAGTAAATAATATATACAGTATATTAAGCGGAATCGTGGTAACTCACGGGCTATGTTGCTAATGCGCTATTTTCATATATTTCCTTTATACAATGAAGTTTTGAAAATAAAGTCTGACCCTATTAACTGTTTGTAATTGATTTTCTGGCCCCCATTCCATTTTTGACCTCATACGCCGCGAACGTTTCGGCGTTTCGCATTTATTTCCGGCAAGACCACAAGGAGCGTGAAATTAAATTTTTGCATTAATATGTAATTCTAACGCTAGCGTCGGCCTTTAAACATGTTATGAACTTTCTCGTAAAATAATTTTCAGAAGTAACTTTGTTAATAAAACAGAATTTTTGAAGTGAAAACTTCTTTAGGCACGTTGGGCTTTTTTGAGATGGGGAAAAAGCACTGAACTTTCACCGTCACGCTCAGATACATAAAATTGATGAAAGTAATGTTGAAAATTTTATAGAATTTATAAAGTTGTTTGTTTTATATAAATAATAATCACTCTTTTTGATGTAAAAATAAATGAAAATGTTATCATACGTTGATGAAAATAATTTCTAATAAAAAAGCTTCCTAAAAAGATATTTCATAACAACCCAAAAATAATGTTTACAAGTTTTTGAAGCTAAGAAGTTTTCCTTCTGACGTGCAGTCCTATAACTGACATTATTTTTAATTGGGTAGTTTAATCTACATGATCGAATGCACGTAATATGGTTTAATTTTGCTACTTTTAGTCGAATCCTAAAACTTGTTCGGTTTCAATTTTAAGTTAAATTAGATTATTAATTTTTTTAAATTAGTTAAAATATAGTTTTAACTCTTACCACTTAAGAATTATTTGATAAATAATTCTTAAGTGGTAAGAGCCACGCCGTAGCTATATTGTGGTTGGGTTGGCTTGACAGGGCAAGGACCATGCTTTCACAGAATATCAGCCTAAAATACAAGGTGGCCAAATAAGTGGTATTCAACTTATTTTATAAAATTTACTATATTATATAAACTAAAATTACAAGGTATTATTTCAAAACACGTGTGGAATATAATATCTTTCAAATGTCCACCTGTCCACCAAATAGCAACATGAGAGATGCTTTTTCATTTTCACACACTTCAGGTGTTATCTCAATGACTAATATGACTTTTTATGAAAATCTGGGTCGCTTTCCAATTGGGTAAGCATAATACAGCGCGCAACTAGCGAACGCTGGCGGTGTGCCGCGGGCGCTTACGCCCGGCGATACCGTCTGGGTTAGGGGCTACGGAAGTTCAGAGAATAGGCAAAAAGGTACCGTAGTAGGTAATGAGGGCTCACGGCGTTATTTGGTAAATAGCGAGAGCGGTCGACTTATGCAAAGACATATTGACCAAATTAGGCGCCGAGCGCGAATGTCGGATGTTCCTTATCCTTCTAGTGTAGAATGTAACGAACATATTGAGACCGAAAACGGGAGTCAGAAGGGTGTGGTGCGCTCAGAATTTGGGTCAGAGGGGAACGTTGTGAGCGAAGGTGTGGAAGGCTCGAGGAAACAGGTGTCAGTACGTTCTTCACCGAACACTACACAGAGTGAGTCGAGTCCAGCGCAATCACCAGTCCTAAACTCACCTGTGAATCGTCCCAAACGAAACCGTAAACCTGTTCAAAGTTATGGATTATCAGAATTAAATTAATAGATCATTAATTAATGTGTTACCTATTAGTTAAAATGTAGATACCTACCCTGTTGTAATTTAAGCGGGGAGGTGTGACGTATGTCGGTAGATTGTACAATATAAGTATGTATATATATTTTTCTATGTAGGAAGGCAGTTGCATCTGCCACGTTAGATTGCAATAAACGCCGTTACGCAAGGACGTGTTTTATTTCTCAAAGAAGTTAACTTCTTCTTATATAGTACAGAGCGCATCCTCTAATAAATTTGGGGTCTTGGGACGCTCTACTCAAACTAAATGTTCCAGTAAATTGTACAGAAAAACTTTTACTGGTGTATTTTCATTTTCATAAATAGCCTTTTTACTACTGCGCATATTTGAGTCCGATAACCGGTTTACGTTACACAAATCTAAGTAGCTTTCTCCGGGTTTAATTTTTATGGTCTCAAGTTCGTAATTTGTGAATCTCCAAAATGCTGAATTGATAATTGCTTATACTCATCCCATGTTGTAATATCATCGCGCTCAACGACTAATGCAGCTGCATTACCGATATTGTATTCATCACGTACAAATGCTATTCCCTCGTGCCATTAAATTTAGTTATAACATATTAACACTTTCTTGAAATAGATTTAATTGACGTTTGTCGCCATCAAACAAAGGGATGATTTTAAGCATTTCACCAGGAATAAGTCTAATATTCTCCATAATTATGTATTTATTTTTTACACACAAGCAATAATAATAATAATATCAAAAATGAAAATAAATCTAACTACCTAAATTTCACACAAAATATAAAGTATAAAATGTATTTGATTAATAAAAGTATTTCTTTGTAAAATTATAACTTGTATACAGTACTTACGGAAATAGGTAAAACTTAAATTATATAACAATTATTTTTACACTATTCAACCAGACTACGTTAAAAAGTTCGATCTCAAGATAACAGAACGCCGAGAAAGGATGTTTGAAAAAAAAAAGTTTTACTCACCAGCCACCAGATGCTCTCATCGTCCAGGATCAACTCCGCTTCCTTGACAAATTTGTTTTGGTTTGAGGATCGTCTCGGTATTTTCTTCGCGCCGCGGACCTCCGATTCCGACAGATTTTTATATCGAATTCGCGAAGGACGCAACACTACCAAAGTGTGACGATCCCACCGGCTGCGCCAGTCAAGTTTACGGGTACGAAAAATGATTTTTAAAAACTATTTTATTTCTAATTACAATTATAATTACTTAGTCAATACGTCTTGACAGAAGTCGATGTCAAAACGAACTGACCGCTCCCATGAATTCTGCCTGATATATCATGCATAAGGACATACAGCGTTAACTATAAAATCTGAAGAGAGATAAACATTAGGCAGTATCCTGTAACTGTGGAGTTACTGGATACTGTCTTATGCTTATGCGGCCTCCTCTATTTACAAACCCTTACAACTCTACCGGTCTACCTAACCCGGTCTTGTGGTTGTATAACTACGTATAGTAATTGTTTTCAAAATAACGGTACATATTTTTCTTTAATTTTTAATTTTTTTATTTTGCTATTATAAAAATAATGTTCGGTTATATGATCTCTGTTTCTCACTTTTGAAAATATTGTGTGATCTTTTGCCACGGTTAAAGAACTATGAACTATTGGAGGAAAAAAAGCACATGTTTTAATTGCTCACTCTTGTAATAAGACACTCATACATGAGAATTCAAAATTTTTCCTCGGTTTTAGAGCCTTGATGAATATATATATATATGGTGACAGGTGACCCGACGGTATGACTTTAGCCCTAGTATGGGAAGCTTGACAGTTTGAATGTAATGAACTGAGCAAATGGCCCAAATATGAATCTCTGAGAAATGACTATATTTTCACGCTATTTGACGTGTAGCGTGGCATCCAAGCGCGGATAAGTTTCTTAGGGAATTGTTTTTACAACTGATCTTCGCCCCAGGAGAAAAGAGGTCTGGTTCTTTTTCGCTCAATAGCTAAGTATAGCCATTTAACGAGGAAACACAGGCCACGTTCTTGGTACTTTAGCGCGGGAAGTAGGACTGTTTAATAATTTTAGTTTTTAGTTTCTAATATTGTTATAAATATTGTATAGTATATAATTTATTTCTAGATAAATTCAATAATTAGAATATATACTCGTACATAACTAAGTAATAAAGAAATCTCGGGCTTAAAAAACCAAACCAGCGGAACTGAGTCTGTGCATTCACCCATCGCATCAAATTACCCGTAATGAGTTGGCTCGTTTGGAGGCGAGACGTTAATTACATTATATTATCTCAACGTTCGGTATCTGTTTGTACGACGTGAAATAGGGTTTTCAGATGTCTTTTATCGCTTTTCTATTTTTCTTCTCCAAATACAATCAAATATTCAAGGTAAGAAGATTATGAAAATTTTATATTATAAACAAATCTTAAGTATATAATATGAACAACTTTTAACACAGAAATATACAATGTAAGATGTATTCACTAAAAATGTTTCATGTCCCCCTAATTCTAGGGTAAGAAGAGTCTAGAGTCTAGAGCATCGGAGAATCTTTTTATTGGTAACGAGACATACTTTATGAGTTCTCATGGGTGACGACACATTGACATTTTGATTCTTAATCGAGGATAGATGTAAGTGCCTTTGGGCCACAGCATCCTCTTACCAACAGGTGAACTCTGTGGTCTCTTGTCACTCTATTAAAAAATGCTACAGCGACGCTTTCAAACCTTGTCAGTCAGTGTATTTAATTAAAATTGTAAGTACCTTTAAAATTATTTTTAATAAGCTAATTCTAGTGGTCATGACGGACAAAAGGCACATGTTCAGAGATATCTCAGTGATCAACAAATTCAATACCGGAAGCGATCACCGCCTTGTCCGAGGCACTCTGAATATCGTTTTTACGCTTAAAAGGTCCCGATTTATGAAGTCCACTCTTCAACCAAATCTGCTTCAAACCGTAACTGGCTCCCAACGCTTCCAGCTAGAACTTAAAAGCCGATTCGATGCCTTGAGACCCACGTTGGATATTGATGAGGACCTTATCAGCGTGATCAATATCTTAAGGGATGAGGTCAACCGGTTTTGTGGCAAATAGCATATGGGTTGAAAGTCGAAGTTCTCAGATGAGACACTTCAGTTTATGAAAAGAAGGCATGAGTTAACAACAGCAACGCCATCGGAACAGGTGACACTAACCAAGCTTGTGAGGAAAGCTGGGAGGCGGGACCTGCGTCGCTCTAATGTAATTGCGATACAAGCGGCAATAGAGCAAAACAAGGGATCCAAAGTCTTTGCTCAGTAGCTTGGAAGAAGTCACATCGCAAGAGTGCAGAGGCATGATGGCAAAGTCCTCACGTCAAAGCCTGAGATTCTCTCTGAGATCGAAGACTATTATGGCAAATTATATGCCTCACATAAGCCACAACCTGACCCTAAATGCGATGATCCCAGAGCCGCGCTTACCCGCCACTATACCGTCGAGCTGCCAGACATCTGCCTTGGGGAGATTGAGCTGGCCCTCGGCTAACTTAAAAATGGAAAAGCCCCTGGAGAAGATGGAGTTACAACAGAGCTCTTAAAGGCTGTCAACCCTTGCTAAAAGACCTCTGCCGAGTTTTTAACTGCGTCTCACGAGATGGGCGAACTCCAAAGGCGTGGAGCAGAAGCATTACAGTCTTGTTTCACAAGAAAGGTGACAAGACTATGCTCAAAAATTATCAACTCATCTCGCTTCTGAGCCACGTCTATGAGTTGTTTTCGAGGGTCATCACAAATCGACACGCGGGAAGACTCGAAGACTTTTAGCTTTCAGGCTAAGTTTCGAGGAGGATTTCGCACTATAGACCACAGAGTATAATCAGCCTCTCTGTCTTGCATTTTTGGACTATGAGAAAGCCTTTGACTCCATCAAAACTTGGGCTGTTCTGGATTCTTCGCAGCGGTGCTAGATTGACTGGCGGTAAATCGAAGTGCTGCGATGCCTCTACAACACCAGTACAATGTCTGTCCAAGTACAGGGCAGTCAAACAAAACCAATCCAGTTGTATCGCGGAGTGAGACAAGGGGATGTGCATTTTTAAACAGTTAGGGGATATCCACTAACTGTTTACAAATGGATGTTTTAAGACGCTAGACGGGAAAGGACGCAGTATTAACGTAAACGGTGAGGACATCTCACACTTACGCTTTGCTGATGTCGTCGTCATGGCAGAATCGCAGCAAGAACTTCAGGACACGCTGAACAGGCTCGGAGTTTCTCTGGTAGATAAAGTTCGAAATGAAGAAATCCGCCGGAAAAACAAGACCGCCTTCCGTGTCTGTAAACTGAAGTAGCAATGGCCACGTCTGTCGCAGAATTGACAACCGGTGGAGTAGACGTGTTATGGAGTGGAGACCGCGTCTAGGCAAACGTAGTGTGGGACGCTCCCTGACCAGATGGAGCGACTGGTGCGCAAGGTGGCTGGTAGAAACTGGATGCGTGTAGCCGAAGATCGGGCTAAGTGGCGCGCCTATGTAGAGGCCTATGTCAAGCAGTGGACTGCCGCAAGCTGATGGTGATGATGGTGATGAATTCTAGTGAACAATAAAATAATATTCTAACTTAAAATATAATATATTTTATTTTGTCAATACACATCTAAAATTCAAATCTATACTATAAATATTATTTAAAGATTAAAGAACTTGGATTGCAGGTATAAACATAATATAGATACTTATGCAGTTTCATTCATTTTCTAAGTGTAATTAGATATTTAATTTTAGGTAGGCATTGGAGTGTAGTATTTCATTTGCCATATTTTTAATATTGTTAATATTAAAAATATGTGCTGCTTCATACTGTAGTACATTATAATCTCTTATCATTTGTATGCAAACCAATTGTTTGCTAGAAAAATTGTGGAGCAAATTGTGGAGTACGGATATTTTAATTTCGTTGTTTTTTCACAATATGAAACACAAGCGTATAATTTGCCCAATTCGTTTCTTGATTCGTTCATGGGTCCGTCCGTTGGTTCGTTTCTGAACCCGTCTATTTATTCGTATGTTATTTTGTCTTATTGACTGACTAACTCAATGTTTCTATCCAGATTAGTGTCTTTCTAGGTTTTTGCAACAATTAAAAGTACAAATAAATCGTCATAAATTATAATAAAATGTATGAAATTCATGACTCCAAATGTCAAACATTTAAATTTAATGTAATTTTAAATGGGGAGGAACTAAATATTGTGCTTACTAATTTATCAAAATGATAATGGAGCCCCCATATATCAAAATTAGCAAGCAGACTTAGTTCTGCAGCATATGCTAAAAAAAGATTAGAAATCTTACCAGTGTTGAAACAGCTAGATTTGTTTACTTTAGCTATTTCAATAGCATAATGTCGTATGGTATTTTGCGATGGGGACACGCGACTGACACGAAAATTATATTTGTTTTACAGAAGAGGGCCATAAGAGCAATCTATGATTTAAAACCTAAAGAGCCGCTCAAACAAAAATTTGAGGAAAATAATAATTAACTTTGGCCTCTCAAACACGTTTATGAAAATGTACGTACACAAAAATAAAAGCAGTTTTACAAAAATAAGTGATATTCATTCTGTAAATACTAGGAACACACACAAGCTACTGGTACTAGTTACTCGACTCCACCGAGTCAACAATTCATTATTTCGCTTTTACAACAAAATCCCAGAAAATATAAAAATTTGACCTGCTCAAAGTATTCAAAAACTTTATTAAACTAAGTTTGTATAAAAAGGGTTATTAAAATATTAAGGAATTTATGGATGATAAAATCCCCTGGGAAGAAGGTGATCGCTACCAAGCTATTTCTAATTTGTTTTGTGTTGTTAATTGTGTAACATACATGATTGCAAGCTGTTATTTAAAAAAAAAGGTCCGCTGGGTTTCTTGCTAATTCTTCCCAGGACAGAAGTTTTTTTTTCGAACCAGTGGTAATTAAACAAAAGAGTGACTTTCAATAAGTATAATTTATAATCTATATTGAATAAAAAAGTGTCTATTTCTGTTTCTGTTTCTATAATAAAATTACTAATTACACGCGGAAGTCGCGGGCACAGCTAGTTAGAATATAAAACCTATTCGATTCATATCTTTCATTATCTTGTGATATGTTGTATGATCTCACATCTTAGTCAGTGTCTCAGATTTGTACATTTAACCTTATGTCATTATTATAATTATTTCAAGTAATCATGAATCCACTACACACAAAGGCGCACAAAGGTTTCCAAGTGATTACAACAAAGTAAATTATGGACACTATCCAATACACTCATGATAAATATCTGTGATAATTATAACACAACTTTGCTTTTATCTGAGTTCCAAAGGTTCGTTATTCAATGCATAGATTTTTTTTTGATATATGTTCACTGATTTATCGGAAACGGCTAAATCGATTATAATGATCCTTCTTTTATTAGAGAGGTTATACTTCAGGAATGGCCCAAATAAATTTGAAGGCAAATTTTAATACCCCAAATGATAAAATAGAAGTTTTTAATGTAACTAATTGATGACATTTTAGTTATTACCTTGGACTTTTGATATTCCTAAGTCCACTCAAAAGGGTTTAATTAAAAATAAATTTCAATTTAATTCAAATAAACTTGTAATAAAATGAAAAACCGACTTAGAAACAAGATTTAACAAAAAAATTCACATAATAGCTTCTGAACTCACGCCTTTAATTCTTCTATTTCTTTTTTTGTTTATGATGTTTTATTAAGTAAAACTTCTAAAACAAAAAGCTCTCATGACCACTAGTTCAGTCGCGCTTACAATCACTAGATCAATAAGATAATCAAAAATTATACATAAATTTCGCATAACTAGAATTTACCGAATTCTCAGTCTCGAACATTTCGTACCAATCAATGCTATCTCATCCGTTTAGAGATTAAAAATGTTATAAATTATTGAGTGATGTTTCTGAACGAATAATTTTGTTTCTTATAATGTTTCCATTTGGAATTTATATATGAAGTCTGATTATGAAATTCCAAATTTCAGCTAATCGAAAAGAGGAGATCAGCTGAAATTGTCAATTGTTTTTAAAAAGAATTTGTATTTCTTGTTGTTGTTTGTTTGTATTTGTTGTACAACCCGCACGCAGAAGGTTTGTCAACAACTTCATGACGCTACGCATCGATTTAAGCTAGCGGTACTGCGGGGTTGGCCAAGTTGACTTTCTTTAATTGTTAAGCCGCGAGCTATGGAGCGGGCTATGCTCGGGGTTTCTCTCCGAGATAGAAATGAGGATATCCGCAGTAGAATCAAAGTAACTCACATAACCTAACGGATAAGTAAGCTGAAGTGGCAATGGGCCGGCCTTATAACTTGAAGGACCGACAGTCGACGGGGAAGAAAGGTCCTCGAGTGGCAATCACGTAACGGTAAGTATAGGGCGCTCCACCAATAGATGGAGTGACGACATGGTAAGATATGCAAGAAGTCGATGGTTGCAGGTGGCTCAAGACGGTGCTTTGTGGCATACCTTGGGGGAGGCCTATTTTCACCACTGGACTAATGAAGGGCTGTGATGATGCTGATGATAATGATAACCCTAATAGAAAACGGTTATCTGATTCATCATATTATTCAATATTTAACGGATATCTGATTCATCATCATCATTATACCCTATCAATATACACTGCTGAACATAGGCCTCCCCTATAGATTCTCTTATCGTAGGGATATTTACGCTTTCTAGGCGGATTGACATCCGTACTTTTTATTACCTTCAGTTATTCACGAAGATGTTGCAGCCCATCTCCTGTTTCATTTCCCTCTGTAATGCAGTTTCTATTTCACTGTATCGTAAGAGGTGACACTCTATGTGTTCAGTTTTTTTTATAGAATAAGGGTGACAAACGAGCACACAGTTTACATGATGGTAAGTGGATGCTGTGGCCCATAGACATCCTCAATTACGAATCAAAATGCAGATGCGTTGTCACCCCTAAGGACTGGCATGGAATTCCTCGTATCCAGTAAAAAGGGTCTCCGGTTCTCTTCACTCACCATACGAAACACAGCAGCATTAAGCTGCCATTTTACGCTGTTATTCTGTGAGAGCGTGGCCCTACCCCGGTCGAAGCCGACTGATCAATAAATCATGTTACAACCATAATATAGCTGCAGTGCCTCTACTACGTAAAATTATATTTATAACTGATTATTTTCATTATTCACCGTGTAGTAGCAGTGTTAGAATATCCACTAACTCATATCGTCGCATAAGTGTCGTAAGAGGCAACTGAGGGAAACAAACCAGAAGATGGACAGCAGCGTCTCCCTAATAACAACTAAAATATTATAAAAAAATTGGGGTTCCCAACTCGCATGCCGAGCATGTCAACTATAGCAAATATCCCTCCTATGAGACAACCTATAGGGGAGGCCTATTTTCAGCAGTGGACTTTGATAGGCTCTTACGGTCTAATGGTTTTAATTAAAATCCATTCAAATTTGTTTTACACAAATTTTTTTTATTAAGTTTATACCAAAAATATACACTTATTCTTTTTATTTACTTTATTTACTAGTTTGTACTTCAAATAAAATAAAACTTTTAATTAACGTTCATTTATGCGTAAAGTGTTCGGAAACAACCCGAGAAAAGCACAGCGGAATAGTTTTCATTGGGCATTCAAACGGAAGATATTCATTATTTTTGCCTCTACTGGAGAACGAAGTGTAAGCTCTCAGAGTTTATTTATTGTTCACTTGCGTTAACTTTTGACATTAACGGACTATTTTTTGCACATAAAATTGATCTTTTCAGAATTAAGTACACGTAAACAGTAAATAGATCATTATTATAATTTCAACCCATCACAATTCTAAACGCGAATCTCAATCACCTGCATTCATCGACTTCCCGAATTACTTACCAGTTTGTCACTTCATCTAAAAGGGGTTCGCACTAAACTTTGCTTACCTGTACGAGGCCATCAATCGAGGCCTTTTCTTCCCCAGCGATTGTCGATTCTTTTATCTAAATGGCCGGCACATTGTCACTTTACCGTTGTGCTATCGCAGTAAAATTAATATACGTACTACCTACGGGAACTTAACACATTCTTATCTTTTTCTGCGGACAAGGAACAGTGCACTTATAGAACCAGTACTTTTACATCATTTGCTATCATCATTACGATCTATTAAAGTCCACTGTTGAACATTGGCCTCCATTAAGAACGCCTCATAATGTAGATATTTGCCATAGTTGCCACGCTTGGCAGGCGGGTTAGCAACTGCAGTTTTTTATTCTAGTTATTATTAGGAAGATGCCCCTGCCCATCTGCTGATTTGCTTCCCTCTGTCGCCTCTTACGACACCCACGGGACGATATGGGGTAGTAGAGATTTTTATTCCGCTAAGTTCGTAAGTATATCGAATGATATAGAGTTACATTATTTTTATAAAGTTGATTGCAAGCGTCCAGGACGCAGTGGCCTCTTACCACAAGGTAGGTTGTTAGCTCGTTTGACACATTAAATTGATAAAAATAAAAATAAGTCAATGAATTTCTGCACCTAGGAGTAATTCGTGGTTAATTCATGCAGGCAAGGCAGCCATGCCACCTATATTATGCCAACATAAAACAACTGCATTATGTTGTTTTTTGTGTATTTGTAATTTTTTTTTATAGGATAGGGTGACAAACGAGCACACAGTCCACCTGATGGTAAGTGGTTGCTGTGACCCATAGACATCTACATCTATCCTCAATATAGAATCAAAATGCAGATGCGTTGTCACCCGTGAGGACTAAGATGGAATGCCTCTTTTCCAGTAAAAAGGGTCTCCGGTTCTCTACACTCACCAAACGAAACACAGCAGCATTAAGCTGCTATTTTACGCTGGTATTCTGCGAGAGAGCGTGGTCCTTCCCCGGTCGAGCCGACCCATTCGTGCTACAACTATATATACTACTAATATAGCTGCAGCATGGCTCTACCACGTATACCGTACCGCGGATCGAAAACTTTATTACATTATACACAAGGCAATTCATATAAGTGCTCAGGGATGAAAACAACGCATTCTGCATTTTAATTTTAATCAACAATCAACAATACAACAAGCAACGTTACGGAGCCGCCAAAATAATCTTCGCTTCTTCCAGAAACTTAATTACGCGGGACTTTAGTATAGTTCCACGCTTCGCGCAAAAACTACCTCGGAATTTTTATTTTAAATGAGGAACTAAAAGGTCGCACCCAATCCATTATTTTATTTTAATTCCGAACCCGCATCCTTCATAATAATGTCCTTAGGAACGAAATTCGTTCAAGGCAGCCAGTGTGAACGCATCTGTGAACTCCGTATTTCCTCACTCTCATAGCTCACCGGGACGGCAAACTGACACAATCAGAAAGAGATCAGACGCAGGCTTTATATTATTTCCAAGGCATGGGTGTGAAACACCGCCACCTTCCTGACCTATGGCTGCTACTGCGATTATCTTGTCAGCAAAATCCAATACTACTTTTTATATAATACAATACTACATATACAATACTACTTTTAGCCCGACCTGGGATCACTTTCTGGATCCACATGACCTTAAAGGTCGTATATTAAATATACGACCTTTATACGTTCAACTCCTGGGCACAGGCCTCCTCAATGAATGCATGTTGGCAGACATCAGAAGTCTTCGAAATACTTTATTATTTATTTTTCAGGCATGAAGGTTTTTTTCACGATTGCACGTGATAAATCAGTTAAAATTGCAATCAAAAATTTTGTTGGTGCTAACTAGGATCGAATCTTATCACTTCCCCTGATGCGAGATCCTGAGCTACCACGGCTCTCATAATATATAGTACTGTCATAGTAATCGTATTTTATATCTGTTGTATGAAATATTAAAGATTTTAAATAATTGCCAGTTGAGTAGCATAAATGTAGTCAGCATTGTCACAATGTTGACCAGTGGCGAAGCTAGGGCTCCAAACTAGGGAAAGCCCAAGATATGGTTTTGTTGTTTTTAGCAGTTTTATAAAAATTTGCCTTTTCTCTTTTTCCATTTTACCTTTTCCTCGCCGATTAGCACTTTAACACACTTCAATTCATCACCAGGAACACTATCGTCCTCCATTTTCACTAAAAATCTATAAAAAAGCATACATTTTCAACTCGCAATATTTATTCGCTCAAGTAAACACACAGAGTAAACATTGAAATGTGAAGTGAACTTGCAAAGGTATCGCCCGCGCTTGACTTACTTGTGAAGCATCAGTATCGCGCAGTTTTGCCGCGTGTTGACGTTATAAGGCCTTGTAGAACAGGTCAGCGACAGCGACAGAGAAACGCGCGGGAAATTTGAAATAGTTTGAAACAGTTTACGAGTTATTTTATTAGTTGATATTATTGATTGTGCAGTTTTATATGGCCAGCCCGGCTTCTCGGCTTCTATGGAGTCTTCGCTACCGATGTTGACTAAATTTATAACACAAACCAGAGGTTCACACTCATCCTCAACCTCGTGTACCTAATTCAACTTGATAATTAACTTATTAAGAAACACACGAGTTCCTACTTACGTTGGAATAAACGTGAGTGATCCACACCGCTTTCGTAAACTCGCAAATTATGTTCCATTTATGATTTTTCATTAAACGTAACTTTCTTTTGATTTTCTATTAAATTTAGACTGGAATATTTTATCGAAAAAACTTTAATTAATGCTGATTTATTTTGACTTGTTAATTAAGTAGAAGTACATTTTTTACTAAAGAAACGTGTTTTAATTATCAAAACATTCTTCTCAAATCAATCTTCTATTGCGGAAGCACTGAGAAAATTGCGACCAATTTACGAGAAGCAAAGAACAGCCTTAGTTGATCTATGAACGATCACTGCATCTACGTTGAGTAAAAGTTTGGTCTGAAATTTGGTCAGGAGGAGTAATTGGACCCTACTTTATTGTTGTGCTGCTGTAACAGTGAATGGAGATCGTTACCATGAGATGGTCAACAATTCTTTGAATCATCAAATAAATCAGTTGGATTTAGAAAACATGTGGTTCCAACAAGACGGGGCCACTTGTCGTTCGGCACGTGACACAATCCCGACATTGAGAAGAATGTTTTCAGGTCAATTAATTTCAAGAAATAGTGACTTTGGTGACATCAATTGGACTTTTTCTGTGGGGTTATCTAAAGGGAAGTGTCTATCCTAACAAGCCGATGAATCTTCAACAATTAAAACAGAATATCCGAGACGCAGTCAGTGAGTTAATCCCGGAAGTGTCCGAAAATGTGATAAGAAACGCGATGAAAAGAGCTCACATCTGTCATGCCGCTAGAGGTGGATATTTGGCAGATGTTATTTTCCACATTTAATTGCCAAGTCTTCATAAAAAAGTTGAAAAAATACCTTGTAATGTTTGTTTATTTATAGTAACTTTTATAAAATAGGTTGTATGGCTAATAGGTACAGGGCTCGTGCGGCTGCTCTTGATTCTTTGTTACATGTTGATGCTCCAAGCTTTTAGGTTTTTTGAAGTGAAACTTTTTTCGGGAGGGCTTTGAAATTCTGATCCGCAACCTTTTTTCTTTTTTGTGACGAAAAGTGGTGGGGGTAAAAACTACGTACCGTTTCATTCAGGTCGATCATTCAAGTGGCGAACGCAGGCCATTACATACCATAAAGTATATACATAGTAATACAATTACAAGATTATAACGGTCTTTCGTTCAAATACTAATCTTTTAATTTTAGGTACACGTATTTATTTTAGAAAGTGATCGCATTTGAGTAATGGCGCCATCTACTACACTTTCTACGTACCACCATGATAGTTAACCAATTTTGGTTCATAAAATGACTTTCCTTATAGGATTAAGTAGATGGCGCTATTAAAAAAATGAACAAGGGAGTAATTTTTGAAGCCCAATAAGGCAGAGCAGCGTTTATTTTAAATAACAATTTGTAAATTTTTATTTAAAATTGCTCTGAGAAATTGTTCAGATTAATCCCAGCCGCCAAATTTCACGAACGCATATCGTGGTAAAACTCCCGATACCATCCATATTCCATACCACCTGGATGCTTGGCGGTCCAGTGAAACGTACAGTTCAATAGGAGTTTTCTTCCGCGTACGACCTCTCTGTGTAATAGTTTACAACCGGCGTTTTTTTCGGACCGATACGACTTAGGGACCTTCAAGAAAAGAGCTTACTCCTTTCTAAAAGGCCGGCAACGCACCTGCAATTCTCCTGGTGTTGCAGTTGTTCATGGGCGGCGGTAGTCACTTACCATCAAGTGAGCCGTATGCTCGTTTGCCCCCTCTCCTATAAAAAAATAATTTTTTGTTGACATTATATAAAACTATGGTTTAATTAAAATAAAATTACATAAATAATAGATATTTACCTAATTAACAAATTTTAATGAGTATATTGTGTTACACTGGGATCTATAATAATTACTTCATTCACTATGGTGAGTTCTAGTGTTGCCTAAACCGATAATTATTTTTCTTAAAATCGAAGAAGATGATGCACTGTGACACATGTGTATATAATTTTATATAAATAAATGAATAATATACACAATCTATGCTATTCAAAAGTCATTGATGAATAATTGAAATGTTTCCCTGTAATACAAAAGTTTCACTTCTATCGTGTGTATTCACGACATACACTGCGTTTTTTATTATAATGTCTTCCCAACAGAATTTAGATCACAGGGGCGTATCTTAACGGAGTTTAGCCATCTGTACAGGACTGTAGTAATGTTTGTCTATTCATGTGTTGTGTGCTTGGCTATTCATAATTTTATAACAATAAAAGAGATATTTCTAGCAATAGACTTAATAAAGCTAACTATGTAATAGTTGTGATGTCATAGCAATGATTGCCTATCTATGTATATATGAAATAATTTCAAAATGTAATTTCAGCTAGTAATTAATGTACATATATTAACTTTTGCATGGCAAGAGCGGCCGTGATAGCTAAGGGGCTAAATAATAACACAATATGCAAGCAACCGGGTTTAATCCTCACCGGCACTGATTAAATTGCAATTTGAGCGCTGATTTACCACGAACTCAGCGGTGAAGAACATATCGTGAGAAAAGTTGCATATCTAAAAATAAAAATTTCGAAGTGATGTGAAGTCCGCCAATACGCATTGGGACAACTCGTCGGACACATCTTTGCCCTAAAAACCCTCTCAGAAATGAGACGCGGCCCCTGTCCTGCAGCGCCACGTACGAGTATAAATGTATATAGGCTGTAAATTTAACTTCAAAATGGCATATGTAACATGTTAGTTCAACTTTATTTAACGTTTTATTTGTTTTTTGCAAATTTTTTTTTTTCTTTCTATTTCTTAAGTTTTTTTTGTTAAATCTTTTATTTATTTGTGTACGAATTTTCGGGAAAACACTGATTACGATTTTATTCACTGTAGTTACATTGGACTCTTCAAATCTCGTTTTTATTTGCTTACTCTCTTTATCTTGTTACTCATTTAGCATCAATTTGTGCATTGGAAAAGGTTTTTGCTCGATTCTATTGGAACTTAATTCGTTTACTGTCCCGGGTTTGTTGATCAAGTTTACTTCGGAATATATTTGTTTAAATTAAAAAAATACTTTGAAAATCACCCAAGTTTTTCTTCGACCTGGACCAGAAAATGTTAATGTGTCAAATTAATATTTTCCAACTTTCAATCTATACCCATACTTTTTGGCTAAACGTAGTCCTAGTAGCTCGCTGCTCTTTAAAATCTGCCTCCCCCATCGGGATAACAGGCGTGACGCAATTTATACTTTTTTAAAGCAATACAACAATTCTACTAACTATTAGTAGTGACTACTGTCATGAATATTAGTAATGTTCTTCAAATAAGTATGTATTATTTAATCATACTAAAAAAATCAGTCAAAAGCTTGCTATTTACACACTACACACTTAAACATATGTACACAATTAATGTGTTTTACCAACACCCCTTAACCTAATTCATGTATGAGTCTCTTTATAGCCGTTGGATATTTATAAATGACGATCAATCAATTTAATTTATATTCATTATGTTTTTTTTACATTTTCCCAAGTGATACTTTGATTGACACGGTGTAGGACAGTTTTAGAGCATTTATTCGAAATAAAAAATATGTACACAAAATAATTAATAAGCAAATAATTTTTTTTTGTATATATGTTTTTTAGTTATTATAGGCCAGTGGTTGACTATAATCCCTTTTGGTGGTAAGGGATGATCTAGCCCTAGGTATCACACCGTATAGCACTGCCTTAGCGTAGCAAAATAAAATCCCTGATAGTGGTTTTAAATGTTTATCATAACAATCATTTAAGGTTAATTTAACTCCTGTTCTGCATAGATATACTGTAAATAATTTAAAGGTCCATAAATAGACTGATCTTGAACCGTAAAAACGGAAAGAAGAGTCAGCTAAAAATAATTGATATCTGGGACTGTATAGCCATCTTTAACATGATATTGTGTACTATAACTTTGTACGAAGTGCATATTCATCATCATTATAATTAAAGCCCTTCACAAGTCCACTGCTGAACATAGGCCTCCCCCAAAGAAAAATAAAGATGACCTGGTGGTGAACAGCCAAATTGTGTGGAGTGCAAGGTATATGGTACTACAAACATCAATCTGTGTGCCAAAGTGATTATGGCAACTCCTCTGGTCAGGCCTATTTCAGGCAGAGGATCATTTACAGGCTGTTAAAGTAACGTAAGTACCTGGTGTAATGGTATCCACTGCAAAATAATATCTCTTTCTACTGAGTTAATAGGCACAGGACGTGTGTGGTGTGCTCTTAAAATTGAAGATCCACATGGAATACAAATATTCCTATACCCAAAACTTCTAATGGAATGAGCACTTGCAATACTTTCCTGCAATATTCTTAGGCAATTACAACAAACTGCGTCAAGTGGGTGTAACTGAAAAAATTGGGAATGCAAATTAAAAACAAAAAAATATTAAATTCAGAAGGAATGTACGTTACCTACAATCGATTTTGAAGGCAAAAAGGTAGGAGAGAGAGGCGAGGTTGGTGTGAAACCCCAGCGAAGGGTTGACACAGAATCCTATCCTTCCTGTATAATAAACTAACCATATCCTATACTTTTTGCGAAACAATATATTTTCAATTACAAAGATTTATTGGAAATCCAAAAGAGAAATATCGATTATATATTATAATTTTACAAGATTATCAGTATTTCAATCACATATTATTTTGATAAATAAACTTTAAATATTAAAGTGAACTGAAAATCTACTTATTACACTTCATTAACTTATTTTCTAATTACATAATATTTTATTCTTACTATAAATATTAATACACTTATATTATTTTTTGATTTTGATTTCCGATTGACTGACACCAGATTTATTAAATACACATTACATGTGATATAATATACATAATTACCTATCCTTCGACCCATTGATTACTATTATAGATACTCTTATAACATAGACAAAAACTTTTTTGTGTATATTTTGTGTGATCTTATTTTATCTATTAATTAATTTAGCTTTTACCAATAACATAAAACTTCAATACTTTGACACTTTTAACATACTAATATGACCCGTGTTTGTTATTTGTTTTAAGTAATTCAACATAAATTATAGGTTTTCCAAAATTCTAAGAGGAAAAGTAAACTCTTGTATTATATACTCACATAACACTTTTAATTAAACTAGTCAGTTTTCATTTTCGAATGTAATCATTAATATTTAGCTAACCTGTTTAATATAATCCAACAATTGTTGCTTGTTGCACTGATAAAACATAGACATATAAACCTAATTGTTGGCAGAAAAACTACGTGAATTAGGTACTTGTTACAAGTGGAAATATGAATTTTTTCTAACTTTAACACGAACACAGTTTATATCTTAAATAAAGAAATTTTTATAATCGATAAACAGACAAGTTTATACTTTTTATTTTTGCAACCAAATGTTTTAAAACTACGACTTTATTCTAAACTTCAATGCAAAATTATTATTAAGTTGGTAAGCACAGATTACTGTATGCAGTTGGTATTTGGTTAGTATAAACAAGAAAGTCAATGCAGTGTCTACAATTTTAAAAGATGTATTATATTATTAATCAGGTATTATAATCATAGAATAAAATTATATCCGTAGAAAGTATGAATTTGTTATAGTAATATGAAGGGATATTTATTAGTATTTTTACAAACTTAAAATAATTAGGTACTAAAACATGTATAGTGAAAAAAATAAGTGTGTCGTTTATTATTATTTCTAAAAAATCGTATCATATCTCATATTCAGTAAAAATGAAAAAATAAATAAAAAAGTATCATAAAATGTATAAATATATAATATATAAATACATTATAAACGAAAATTAGTAGCTTTCGTTTCTGCAATATTTTTAGGCTAGAACGTCGAGCTTCGAGAGTGATAAAAATGTGATATATTTCTCATAAAAGTTGAAACTTTAAATCGATTATAGATTTGGTGCAGTTGAATTCTGCGCATTCCATAAGATAAAATACTCACCTTGTTAGAAATCCACACAGATAAAAGTTGGCGCACATCTGCTCCTGTCTCGGCTAGTAATTGTCTTCGCACACTGCGTTGAAATCTAAATCCACAATTAATACAACTATTTACAGTGTATGATGATCTTTCAGATGCCATTTTCTTAAAATCGCTAATAAATACCAAAAAACAGCAGCGTGAAGAAAGTCAAAGACATAAAGTAATACCCGGCCGCCGGTTATTACCCAGACACGGAAGTCAATGACCAAATAGCGTTTCATTCCACGGTCACTTTGAACCATGTTATATGACATTTTTACAAAGTTCTCAATGGTATCTCTTTTAAGTAATAAATATATTATATAATAAGTTCTCTTTGTAAAAATATAAGTAAGGAAAGACGGGCAGAGCGATATTGTATGGGTTTCTTGTATGAAAAAGCAAACCTAGGGACGAATGTTTCATAGATTGACAACAAAAGACAGCTTTTACTAAACACACTCAATTAAAAATACAATTCGTATTTGCCATAAAATTTTATGCTTCAATTATACATGTAATAATTCAGCAATATGTTTTTACATTTGAAAGCAGGGGTGAATATTCAAAGCCATACATGCATATTTGAGTTTTATTTAAAAACCGCTTTGGAAAGTATTTTTGGCTTTAGGCTCTAAAATATAATGGTTTCTTATAGTTTGAACTTAAGGTTTAAAAAAAAGTTACGCTCGGTTTCCTGATGGTTCGTTCCAGGACAGAGGTTATTTTCCGAACCAATAGTAAAAGCATAAATGACTTTCAATATGTATTCTTGTAACCTGTTTTAAATAAAAATTATTATATTCTATTCTATTAATGCGAATACTCTCCAAGCTTTGATTTTATCTATAGTCTCATATCTTATCGTGAAGATAAGGTACGCCTTACTTGAGACGTAAAAGGGGGAGGAATTGTCCTTTAAAGAAGAGGAGCCACCGTGGGGCGCAACGCTAGTGGGGCCGCTCTTATATGGAAATGCGTTTCCGTGGCCCTCCCAATATGTGGCAAAAGTGGAGCACCATGAAGTTTTAGTCAACGCATGTCAGACATAACCTGTTATTGCCCCCGGCAGGAATGCGTTATCATTTTCCCATGTACAAAACGCTGGTATTCTATGGAAGCGTGGATCCCCTGGCGAGCCGATTCATACATGCTACAGCCATAATATATCTTCACTTTGTGTCAACTTTGCCATCGGAGGTTTTAATTGAAAATAATCGGATTTAACTTTAAGGATGAAGGTAAGTTTACCACATAATATAATACACAATACTCAGAGTTATGATTTGCTCCTCTAATTGTGTTGCAAAAAACAAAGTTTACGTTAGTGGCAAAGTTGCCTATTCATTATTAAATTTTTCATACAAACTTGAAAATATGTGTCAGGGTTGTCAAAAATCCATGATTACGTACTTTACTTAATTTCTGAAGGAACACTTTTTTATCGACGTAGTGAAGAAATTTAGTACGGTATTTAAAAAAAATTACACGTTTTCTTGTAACGTTTTTGCGTAAGCTAAATAAGGCTTATGCAAAAAAAATGGCTGTATGAGTATCACTTAACCCTCTTATGTAAAATATAAAATAAAAGAAGAATAATATGTAAGAAGAATGATATGTAAGAAGAAGAATGATATGTGAATGTGATATATGTGTAAAGAAGTTCCACTTCGTGCAATTACACGCACAATACTTTTTACTCTTTTTGCCGATGACACGGCACTTTTCGTAGCCCATCATAACAAAAGAATTCTCACCAAGATGCTCCAAACAGCCGTCAATCGCTTAGGCGATTGGTTCCGCTTATGGAGAATCGAAATGAATCCTGATAAAAGTGTAGCAATGTACTTTCAAAGGAACCCTTCGCTTCATCATCAAACAAATCCCAATAAAATGTTAAGTACGATAATCCTATTCGGCCGCCAAATCACCTGGCAATCAACGGCCAAATACCTGGGGATCACATTCGACCACGGTATAACCTTCGCGAAACACATTTACAATGTCCGTAACCGTACCAAATTCGTCACTAGTCGCCACCACCCGCTAGTTAACAGCAAGAGCAAACTGTCCTTAAGACACAAGCTCCATCTTTACAAAGCTTGCGTAAGACCTATCATGTCTTACGCAAGCATAGTTTTCGCGCACGCGACCCACAGAAATTTGTACGACCTGCAATTCGTCCAAAATAGATTCATTTGCATAGCCACCGGAGCTCGGTGGTACCAGCGAAACTCCAACTTACACAGAGACTGTCAACTTCCGACGATCTCTGAATACTTCAAGGAAATGTCTCGGTGCTATTTCGAAAGGACCGAGACCCATCCCAACCCGCTAGTGGTAAACGTAGCCACCGACGCTCCGACTTCGAATGTTACGGAAAGCCTCCGGAGGCGCCGTAACGTTCTAATCGAACCCCCGTTCCGCTAGATTCCGACGACCGAAACGTCGCCGGCCAGTGACAATCACCTAGTGCCACAAACACCGTTAGGAATTGGGATAGGACGCAGCGAGTCCGCAAACGGTCGCGACACACACCCCTCCACACTGCGTACACACCGTACACCCGCATCCCTGGGCGGTTCTCACTACCCAGAACATCGAACGATACGAGTTAGCCGTCAGAACCGGGGTTCGCCACCCCCTGTTTGGACGGCCTTTAGACAACTTATCTACGTGTACTGTACACTGTCCTAGGAGTCATCGTTACGCAAGTAACGATGCAGTTTAATATAAATTTACCCCTTCTTAGCTGCACTGAGACCGATGAAGCTATAAAAGCCTTTAGTTCAAAGATATGAGGAACCGTTTTACTATGTTGAACGGTATTTAACTTTTTCATTTCATCAAATTTTTTACCTACTATTATTATTATTATTATTTCATAATATGGCTCTCGTCGTATCGTTACCAATAAAAAATAATAGCATACAAAAAGGAAGAATGTATAGGACGAACTGAGGGGGAGAGGCTTTAAAGTACGTTCGCATTCTAAGAGACTAAATTTATAAATTATCGATCGTATTTGTGGCCCTCAAAAGGGCCTTTTAATCACGTAGGTACTACGGGCGGTAGATAGCAATAGAGCAATAGAGACGAGTCGACGCGACGGCGAATGCAGCATTATAGTAATGTGTAAAACAGAATATGCAATACCTATATAGTACAATTAATGCATTACCGACCGACAACGTCGACGCATTCTCTCGTCTAATGTTCTCAATCATTTTCTTGGGCCTAGTGGTGGTGTAGTATGGCTAACAGCATAAACATCACCAGAAACCAGACAGAGTGCCGAGGCGCCAATTTTCTAAGATCGTGCCACCGTATTGGATTTAATGCTCTTCCTAAATTGCTTGGCTGATTTGGAAATATAAATAAGGAAGGGAGTTGCAAAACCTATTAATTATCTTTTTCGAATTTTGAGTTACTAGAGAACCTACGATGTAGCCTAGGAGTCCCCCTTACGCTTCTACTATTAGGTACGTCTATTTAACTCTAAAAATTGCAAAAATAAATAACTATATAATTATATATGAATTCAGTTGACTAAAATGTAAATAATTGATGATTCAGTTGACTAAAATTACGATTTCCCAATATACCTATATATTATAATTGTATTAACCTATATCCTATAAAAGGGCTATTTAGCTATAACGAGCCGTAATACTTTTCGTTATCAGCTTTGAACATTTTTCTTTGTGGCACTAAAGCACTTAGGTTAAATGGAGTACGTGAGCTTCATGTAGTAAAATAATACGGCCAGCAAAATTCCTTCAAACGTTATACTAATCACAGAGAATAATATGATCACTACGATTTAGTACACTTGTCTTATACGTGAATTTGTATGCAAATATATTTTAAGGGTATAATGTTAGTGTTCTTTACAAATAATAAATTATGTATGAAGGGAAAGGTAGTTATTTGAACACCATTAAGGGAAATTTTTCTTATCAATGTTACTAGGTTGTCTGGGGGAGCGTAATAAATTTTATTCTTAGCTATAAAATGTATTCAGATATCTTAATAATGGCGCATCTCATTGGCTCACGTATTTCCCAACTGTGTGACCTGTTCGCATTGTAAAGAATCTGATCATTCCTTTCAAGTAGAGTGATTGCAAATATTTTACTTCAAATTTTCGATGCACAATTAATAGTGATTTACAATATACATTTTTTTCTGGGTGAAAAACGAATACACATTCTACCCGATGATAATACAGAGATCCATAGACACATAAAATATTTATCCTCATTAATTCAGGATCAAAATGCGGAAGCGTTGTTACCCCTCAGAACTTACATGGTTTGCTAGAAATATTCTGCAAGCATTCCTTGTTAGTATACCACCAGTTAAGAGGGGTTTCCTTCACTCACAATACGAAATACGCAACATCGCATTAGGAACTAACCACAATTATTCAGATCAATTCAGCTTTTGTACATAGAAAACGCCAGTTTTGTATCTATTCAGATTTTGTGGCAAACGGGCATAAAATGAGGGAAAGTGTGTTTCATCCGAAAATGCTCTTTAAATTTAATATTGTATTCTATTAATTCGTATATTAATGTCACGTTTTCTCTAACGAAATTTCTGTTTCTCCAAGGTCGACCCACTGTCGTTTGCGTTTGCGTTTATTCCGTTCCTATTAAAAAAAGAAGCGTAACGAAAATAATATCGCACATGGACCTGTTCATATTGAGTGCAAAATACTAAATGAAAGTAGTTTACCGCGAGTATATAATCGCTTCTGATTTATCCAGCGCTGTACGCTGCAGATAGAAGTGTTTCAGCGGAGATAGCACCTTTTACAATTTTACGGTGCTGGCAACGGCAGAAAGAAGCGGAACTGTATAAGTGTAACCAAAATCATTCAGCGAAATGCGAATGGAGCTGAATAAATTAATGTAGTTACTCCCTTATGCTGCTATATTAGGCGGGTATCCTTTGAAATAGTATTCCTTCTACGGTCAAACCGACTCGTCATTTTGCATCAGTCACAGTAAAGCTGCAGCGTAGCTCTTTAAATTAGTAAAATATACATTATTTCGTATACGCATGACATACAAAATAAGTAAAATTGCAAGAAAATGTTTTTACATTTATTTTTACTTTTATGATAATTACTACTATTAAAATTCCTTTTTTGCCCGGGAGTATTTCTGGGTAGGTGCTTGCACTGCTGTGTTTTAATCTGAACGGTATAAAAAGACAGTATAATTACAGGCTGTGAGACGTAGTCCTCAGAGGAAACAATGCATCTGTAGCTTTTTTTGTTTGAAGTTGGCTGCAGGTTCGTTTGTCACTTCAGTTTCATAAAAAAATAAGTATAACATTACCATTAATAATAATAATTAAGTGTTGAACAATAACATGTGGCGGTGTAAGAATATCTACTACACCATATCGTCCCATGGGTGTAAAAGGAAACTAAAACAGGAGACAGACATCATTTCCTGATAAAAACTCAAAATAATTAAAAAAACTGTGATTGCCATCCCACCTGTCAAGCGTGCTAAGTACGGTTTAATTCCCCTTATGAGGCAATCCAAGGGGGAGGCCTATGTTCAACAGTGGACTTTCGTAGCCAGTAATTGATTGATTGACTTGATATCTTTGGTTCATACTAACCGCTTCCATTGTTACAAAAGTTATATAAAACTTACTGCCGAACGCACGAATGGTGCCAAAATCTATTGTTCTTCTCTAGCGCGTTAATGGCGGACGGCTGGCATCCGCATAACGTGAGAGATTAAATTTACTTAGATTCGAATATAATTACAGAAGCATGTCGTTCACTGCAGCGTTTTCCTTATTTTATATTGTTGCTTTGTTTTATACTCTTTTGGTGTTGTAGGTAGCTTTAATTCTAAAAATAAATGTATTACTGAATAAATAATATTTTACAATTTATACCGCTTCATTTGACTTTGTGTGGGTATCAGAAAGTATACAGGGTAAGTATAATATAAAGTATAAATCAATTTCTTTTTCCTGTTTTTGGCCATATCGTGCATCGTGTCTTGTTGTTGTCATATTATCATCTTGCTGATGGATAATTATCTCAAAAATGGTAAGCTCAAATATTTGAGCAGTGATGATGAGCCACATTTTGAGCGGATATTGTTGTAGTTTTTGACGGACCTTTATGACGCTTTCTATCTGGTCAGGTTCCATCAAGCACTAAAAAATGTCAGTTTATTTTATTATTTTGTAATATTCAAACATAAGAGTGCATAAATAGTATATACGTATCATTTAAATATTTCAATATAATATAAAGAAAAAAAATTGTCAAAATTTTTTCAACTGTAAAAAGCTACGTATATTTAACTAAATCTCTTTGTATTTAACTTACTTTATTTTGTTATTTAGAGGCCAATTTCGGCTTACAACTTTCAACAAAAAGATCAGTAAATATATAAGACAGTTATTATAATTTTTTTTTTATTTCAGACATAATACTCATTTATAAAGGAAAATATTTCTGCTGTGTCGTTGTCATCTGTCAAAGCATAACGACTACATACAATTTTTATCAATATGGAATAAATACAGGGAAGAAATGTGATAATATTTCATTTATAGAGCAAAATGATTTCGTTTAGGCCGTAAATGATTGTGTTTCAAGGAAAGATGCGGGGTACTGCACATTTCAAGTCAATACCAGTGGTAGGCTATTTAAAGATATTATATATATATATATATATATATATATATATATATATATATATATATATATATATATATATATATATATATATATATAATATCTTTATATATATAGTATTGTCATGCACCATTCAAAATTGTTTCACTAATAGTGAAAAGAGTTGGCAAAAATTATTTACTTTCGCGTATTCCCATTGTCATTTTGATAAAACAATAAATAAATGAATCCAAACTAAAAGAGATATCTTTTTAAAATTTATATTACCTTTCTTCATAATTCAAACTTTAGTTTACATTTCTGGAACATCTCCTTTTGTACGAGCAAGTACATGATATTTCAACAGTTTAGAAAATAATGTTGATATCGCGCCTGCGCGCGCGACACGTTCACTATAATTACATTTTTTATTCATAAGTATTTTCAGTACAATAAACGCTCTCTACGGAAACGGACACAGTTTTAATTACCACATCCCGTAACGTAGAAGATACAACCTACATTAATATACTACATATCAATTATATGTAGAGGGTCACAATTCACAAAAAACCCCCTACATTTTGGTCCTTCGAGCTTTCGACGTGAACTAAGACTTGCATATTACGTCTACAATAGTTCAACAGTAAAGTGTATTTGTAAAAAAAAAAAAAAAAGTGTAATTCGTGATTCTATCTGTAGTGTCACTTTGGTTGCTGGCCTCCCACAAGCGGGTCTCACCAGCTTGATTGAGGTGCATACTACGGTAAGAGTCGCAGTCACACGTATCTGAAACCAACTATTTACAACATCGTCCTTAAACCATGGAGAACCTACTTCAACAACAGAGAACAATCATTGAATCTATCCTTAAAATTGAGGCTAACTTCAAAAAGGATTCTGATTCACGCAAGTCAGGAACATACATACAGAAAAGGTTGGATGCTTTGAATGCTCAATGGGAGGTGTTCAACATGAATCATGGTGTTCTAAAAAAAACAGACAGTGACTTGGATGACGACTATTTCATCAATGATACCTACACCACCACAAAGAAGCGGTACGAAGCGATTCGTGACATGCTGACGAACTACGAGGTGAAAACTGCGGAAACTGGAGTACCATCAAGGTCTGATGAGTTCATTAGCCAACAACGCACTAATTTCCGGGCGCTCTCTAGGGTGATTAAAAACATCAACACCAAAGAGTTGACAGAAAAGTGGGAAATTTGTGACAAACTGAATTCGCTGCAGTCTCGCTGGAAACTGATCGACGAGCTCCACTGGCAAATCGATAACCTGACTTCTGGCGGTGATGTAGGCTACGAAGAAGAGTTTTCTGCATACGAAACCCTATGAAACTACAAAAGGGATTTGAATCGTAAGCAACTCAGTATCTCAACAGCATCAGCAAGTGCCTACAATTGAGATTCCTTCTTTCTGGTAATTATACCCAGTGGCCTACATTCATGGACCTATGCTGTGAAGCCATCCACAACAATGTCATGTTGACAAAACGCAAAGATGCAGCACCTCAAGGGCAAACTTAAAGGCGAGGCGGAGCGCATCGTACAGCATCTTACAGTATCAGCTGATAATTACGACACCTGTTGGGAGATACTCACCCATAGGTACAACAACCGACAACTTTTGTTTACAAAACATATACAAACCCTTATGGGACAACCGGCGTTGCAAACACAGAATGCATACGAGCTGAAGAAGCTATGACACAAGTGTCGAGACCATAAATGCTATTCACAATCTGGGCATCGACACAACGACTTGGGATCCGATCCTGGTGCACATTCTCACTGGCAAATTGGACTCCGACACGTATGCAGCCTACATGGAGATCAGAAAGGCTCCGAGAGAGCTACCTTCCTTGGATGAGCTGATAAACTTCTTGGAAAACAAGTTTACTGCGCTTGAACCTGTTCAAAGAAGAGACAGACACCTAACAAGTCAAACAATTCGACCAACAAGGAGGCAACAGCTCAATTTAAGAAGGACTTTAACAACACCAACAGGCGTAGTTTTCTTCGAGCATATCATACAAGCACAGAAAAAATTGCCCGCTGTGTAAAACAATCATATTTTACTCTACTGCAAGTCGTTTCAAGACATGTCACCGGAAGACAAAATGAGGTCAATTTCGCAACTACATATTTGTCGCAATTGCCTGTACTTACACAACGACAATAAATGCAACTCCAACAAAGATGCCGCGTGTGCAAAGAAGCACACCACACAACATTGCACGATATTTACCGCAAAGTTGAAATCGCGGTCTCAAATAACGTTATACCTAGCAACAAACCACATACTGACAGACTTTAATCATACATTTGGACCTGAAGATCATAAAGACGCCTTACAAGAGCTGAAAACAACATTGATAAGGTCAAGGAACAGCAACAAACACTGAGTGTACAATCACTCACACGCAGCACACACAACTATGTGTTGTACACCGTAGTCGGATTTATTATTGTAGCCTTCATTGCATGGGGGACATTCCGGCTGAAAAGAAGATGTCAAGGCTGCAGCGTGAATCTTCGCGACAAGCCAGACCCCAACAATGTCGAGCAGCCAACCCAAGGACATTCATCGGAGCATGGAGTCTCGGACATCGATAGTGTGGATGCGGTGATCGCAACGGCTGCCCGTAAACTCAATAGGGGTTCATCGCCTTAAACTTTCTTCTTGTTTATAAAATTGGCAAGATGTACGAGCAAGTACATGATATTTCAACAGTTTAGAAAATAATGCTGATATCGCGCCTGCGCGCGCGACACGTTCACTATAATTACATTTTTTATTCATAAGTATTTTCAGTACAATAAACGCTCTCTACGGAAACGGACACAGTTTTAATTACCATCCCGTAACGTAGAAGATACAACCTACATTAATATACTACATATCCATTATATGTAGAGGGTCACAACTCACAAAAACCCCCTACACCTTTGATTTAAAAAAAGTAGTTGCGTCAAAGTAATGGATGGCGACTTAAAAAATGCATCCCGTATTTTATTCTCAGAAGACATCCTTGCTACTCGTAATGTCGGAACTCTTCAAGGCCTTAATCAGAAGCATCCTTCGGTCAATCCTTCTCAAAGTTTACCACTGTCTCCCAAGACTTCTATGCAACCTTTAGAAATTTCTGAAAAAGACACTTTAGAAGCAATTACGTCATTTTCGAATTGCTCTGCTGGCGGCCTTGACGGAATTACGCCTCAATATCTCAAAGATCTTGTAAGCGCTTCTGACGGTGACGCCGGCGGAGCACTTTTTAATTACATTACAAAATTATGTAACTTCATGCTTTTTGGTAATGTTAATCCAAATTTCATTCCATTCTTATATGGGGCAAGATTATGTGCCTTCAAAAAAAAAGGATAACGGTGTTTCCACATTTTAAGCTTAACTTCAAAATTAGGTTGCAGGCACATAATCTTTAACCTTAAGAAAAAATTTCAGCCTACTCAACTAGGCTTTGGCACTAGAGGTGGCTGTGAGGCGGCGGTACATTCAGTGCGTACATTTTTAACAAACTCTGAAGCAGGTGTTCTTGTGAAGATTGACCTAAGGAATGCTTTTAACACTATCGATAGGGTAACCCTGCTGAAAGAAGTGGCGAACAATACCCCCAAATTTATCATTACGTTTGGCAATGTTACAGTCAAAATACTAACTTGTTTTATGAAAACCATTATCGATTCTGCTGTCGGTGTTCAGCAGGGTGACCCACTAGGTCCAGCACTTTTCGGTTTGGGAATACAACCCATTATTTCAAATTTTAAATCCAAGCTGAATGTCTGGTACCTGGACGACGATACACTGGGAGGTAGAGTTGATGACGTCCTCAGTGATCTTACTCAAATTTACCGAAATTTTAAAAATATTGGTCTTGAACCAAATAGCAACAAATGTGAAATATTTTTACAATAATTTATCTAGTAGTAGTAAGCTCTTACTATTTTAAAATATTGTCTTCTTCAGGTGGACTGTAAGTATATTTGTCGTATTCCGTTTTGTGTTCAATTTTAAATGTATTTACAGAGCTTTCCTTAAAGTAGTAATTTTTTTAAATAAAATTTAATGCTGATTAAAATTGCAACTGTCGTCAGTGGCACCTTTTTCTGAATATTGCATGAACAGTTTCAACTCTCAGTGGGATTGAAAAATAATTGGTGCGAAGATGGAGTATGATGAATTGCATTCGCTTGCGAGTCATCTGTGTCCTTGAGAAAGTTAATTTTATAAGTAAATTTATTCTGTAAAATATAAATTTTAATCAAGTTCCCATCTCTAAGTTCTTTAAAATTTCAAAAAAAATAATGAAACTCACTGCCACTATGAAAAAGTATATATCGGTTATATAACCGATATATATACATAGTACACATTATTATGTATGTTCCTTGACTTAATTTGTAGTGTAAAGTGTTATTAGATGCGTTTTCATTTCTGGAGTGTTATATAGACTATTTTATTAAATAATGACAGCTATTACGACGCTCGAAAGACTGGTAGAGGCATATTGTCTTCTACGTATTTTTGTTGACGAACAATTAATCACTACATTCAGGGTTTACCTCCGTTGTTTTGAAAACTTTTATTTAAGTTATGTTAAAAGTTTGCTTGGAATCTTAGAAGTTTTCTGACACGTTTATTATGATTTAAAGCTTTGTATCACTTACACCTGACTGCGATGTAGTATTTTTGTTGCTATTCCCTCAGTTATTTTTTGTCCAATTTTGGTGAAACTTAGCATAGATAATCTACGTAGTTTGAACAGCGCATAGTTTCATTTAATGTATCTAGCTATTTTAATGATATAAAAAATCGTGATTTTCACATACGGACAAAATTGTATGTGTATAGCAAGATATTATTAAGATGACTGATGTTTAAATAAATTTACAACAATTATACATCACTACTGGGCTCAGGGCCTCCTCTCATTTCGGAGGTTATTTTTAGGGTAAGGAAGTGTCCGCCAATGCGTTTCATTCAAATTACATTGAAAACTCCACCCCACTATTGTTTGCAACATGGACATACTTAGTTTTGTGTATTAGTTTATTTCTTAGAAATTTATTTAAATAACATTAAAATCGTATTTTTCACAAGGGGCTCTTTTTAAATTCTGCATATGTATTGCAGCCAAGAAGAAATGCGCCTGTAGTTTTCTTATCTTGAAGTTAGTTGCAGTTTTTAACGTGGTAGAGGCACGCTGCAGCTACATTATGGTTGTAGCACGAATGGGTTGGCTCGACCGGGGTACGACCACGTTCTCACAGAATACCGGCGTAAAATAGCAGCTTAATGCTGCTGTGTTTCGTATGGAGAGTGAAATGGAGACCCTTTTTACTGGAAACGAGGCATTCCATCTTAGTTCTCAGGGGTGACAACGCATCTGCATTTTTATTCTTAATCGAGGATAAATGTAGATGTATATGTGCCACAACATCCACTTACCATGAGGTGGACTGTGTGCTCGTTTGTCACCCTTATTCTATAAAAAAAAGATATTGTTTCCAGTACCTAGCTACTTACCATTAGATGGACTGTTAGCTCTTTTGTTCTCTCTCTTCTTTTGTTGTTTTATGCTTTCTTTATTATTATTTTTCATTCGTTACTGCCCTTCATTGTTGAACATAAGAGTCTTATCAAGTATGGCCATAACACATGGTCCCGAGCCATCGACATCCTACTTGCCTTACCAAGTCGTCACTCCACGTTCATCTCTTGGTGGGTCATTCTTAAACTTCGCTTATCGGTATGTGTATTTTTTAGTCTGAGATACTTATAAAATACAAGTCCTTATCATGTTAAGGCCAACGACATAGTTGTAGTTTTATTAAAAAACTGATTATAAAAAATGTACCATTCGTATTTTTTAACATTTTCAATAACTTTGTAGTTAAATAGACTACACTTACGACCACACCATAATTGTTTATAAAAGAAAATATTTGCGGAGGTACTTTTATAACATTCTAACTTATTGACAATAATGTTCTCTAGACCGAATTTCGGTCGCGGCGGACAGTCTCCCCGGAGAGTAACTTTCTGTGCACGACAGGATTAAAGTGAACAAGTGTGTTCACAAGTACATGTGCGCTCACTATTCGCTCACTCTCTTAGTCTGATGGGACGGCAATCCAACACGATCGGATAGAAATTAACGTTTACGGCTTTGCATTTAAATTAACCTTTTTTCTTAGTAGTACCACGTTGCAGGTGTGTTACGAGTGCAGTATTGATGGGTTGACTAGAACTAAAACGAAACGCGCCTGCACATGTTACCAGCATCCGAAACTGAAGTGACAAACGAACTTACAGTCCACGTGATGGTAAGTGACTACTGCAGTCCATGGACACCTGAAGCCAACTTCAAACAAAGCTACAGAAATGCATTCTCCTCTGAGGATTAAAATGGAATGAATTTTGTATATATATATGTTTTTTAGTTATTATAGGCCAGTGTTTGACTATAATCCCTTATGGTGGTAAGGGATGATCTAGCCCTAGTTATCACACCGTACAGCACTGCCTTAGCGTAGCAAAATAAATTAAAATAAAATCCCTGATCGTGTTTTTAAATGTTTATCATAACAATCATTTAAAGTCAATTTAACTCCCTGTTCTGCATAGATATACTGTAAATAATTTAAAAGTCCATAAATAGACTGATCTTGAACCGTAAAAACGGAAAGAAGAGTCAGCTAAAAATAATTGATATCTGGGACTGCATAGCCATCTTTAACATGATATTGTGTACTATAACTTTGTACGAAGTGCATATTCATCATCATCATAATTAAAGCCCTTCACAAGTCCACTGCTGAACATAGGCCTCCCCCAAAGAATGTCACAAAGCACCTATTATATAAAATAAAGCTGAAAACTATTTCAATGTGTGCGTAAGTCGGCTTTCACTTCGAATACCTAAATTCGAGCATATCAAAAATGTAAATACTTCCTTAATATTTTATGTTTGCAATCGCAGCAAGTTAAATTGAAATAGTAATGAAATTACGTTCAACGTCTGTCAATTGAAATGACGGTACTGCAACTTCCCTTGCTCTCGCTTCATTGAACGGAACTTGTCCAATAGTCATAGAAAGTTTTCCTACTGATTTTTTTCTTGAAAATTATAATTTATCATTTCAAATTATACTTCAATTGCATTCATTCATCATTCATTACAGCCTATCAAATCTATTCACTCTTGGACATCACTGAACTCACACAGGCCTCCTCCAAAGATTTTGCCTTCATCTTCAGCGTCTTCTTGATAGCAATTATAAATGATAAAAAAACTGTGGTTGCCGACCCGCCTGATATAGTATTAATGTACCTAATTATGGTACTTTAATATTTTATCATTTATACATACAAAAGCTAACTATTACATGATAGAATACAGCATTAGGTTTCAACCAATAACCTTACTTTCGTTTTTTCCTTATTTTTTTTATAACTTACCTTATAAATTGTATTTAAAATTTTGTCTAACAACAAGAACAACTTTTTAGTGAACGGCATTCAGAAACTCTTGGACATTACAAACGAGGATTGCGAAGAAGAATGTGGAAGTTACTGGGCATTGCAAACAGCGAGTGGCTTGTAAGACCTCCCCGTCCACAGTTAACGGCTGATTGCCTCGTTTTTCTAATAGTAATAAGCGCCACTTCTGATCATGATGTGGTCCCGAGCCACGTGCCTCGGAAACCACGTTGGCCCTGCCTGTTGGTCCCATTGAACTATGAGAGTAAAGAATAGAGAGTGCATCTGTGCTTGCGCATACACTCGGGTATTATAATCCTGTCCTGCGCAGATAGCTAATTTACGGATATTGGGTTTTATCGGGTTTGTGACTTTTACTTTGTAGCTTTTTATTTCAAAAACAAAGCTTTATTAATAATGTGTGAAGTTGATTGATGCAGGTGGCTCATGACCATGCTTTGTGACATTCCTTGCAGCACTATGAATCCAGCAGTGGACTCGTGATGGGCTTTAATTGTGATGTAATGACGATGATTACTGAAGTATTACTACAAACTTTCTATATTTTACTTAACTTTATATATTTGTATTACTTTCTATCTTATAATGAAGACCTACAAAATAGATAATATATACTCCCAAAGCAGACAGTTTCTTTTTGTATGGAGAATGGGCCCACCAAAAACTGTGACGACACTTAATGAAATGTATGTAGATTTACTCCTTATAATCTCTAGATTACTATAGTAATATTAGTTTTACCATATCTAAAGGGAATGCCGAGAAATTAACAATCAAACGGCAACCTCACTATAACCTAAAATCTCAAACAAGCGACTGTCTAATAGTTTTTATCGATATTATATGGTATAATAGTGCACTGTTAATAATAAAAAGTATAAAAAAGTTGTAGGTTCTTCAAAATCTTAGTGGATGGATTTTTTTAGTAGTACCGGAGTCAACAGTACAAATAAACAGACGCGGTGATGTATTGATATTTAATTGTATTTATTATTTATTATGATGTATTGATTACTAAGCACAGATCAAGAAAGAAAAAAAGACTGAGCACTGCATAAATTTCAAGCGAAGCAAAAAGTAAGCCAAAACTATGCTTAACTAATTTTGAAAAACGGCACACAAGTACTTATTTATCTAATATCATTTGCAACCAGTAATATGGTTTTAGTTGCATATCTGTGCGTCCAACTGTACCTACACTTTTAAGGGGTGTTTAATAAGGTAATAATATAGAGGATAGGAAAGTGTAGGTATAAGAGTACATGAAGCTTTACACTTCTATTGCGAGTTTTACCTCTACGGTGATTGTAATAGGAACGGTATAAATTCCAATGTGTAAAACCCTACGAGTTCTCGACTGTTCAATAAAAAAGACTGGTTGCATTGCATTTGAATATTTTTAATATGTATTGATTGATTAACAAGTTTACATCCAAAGCACAATTAAAACCAAAATGTCTGGGTAGTAACATATCCATTTACGATATTAAACACGAAAAATAGGTGTTTTGAACTGGTTGTGTTAGGATAAAAAAAAAACACTGTATTGTCACTGCATTTTTATTATTGCAAAATCATCACATTCTTAAAGCAATCTATTAAAAGTAGCACAGGCCGCCAAGTGCAGTGCCAGAACATTCTTTTCTACCGACTTCAAAAAGGAGGAGGTACTTAATTCGACGGTATATTTTTTTTAATATGTGTCACCTCATAACTTTTTTCTAGGTGAACCGATTTCGGTGATTCATTTTTTATTTGAAAGCTGGTGCTTCTCATGTGGTTCCAAGGTCTGACCAATAGTTTTTGAGTTATAACTAATAACTTATATTGAAGACGGTTATACAACATTTTTAATTTTAAATTATAATATGTGTTGAATAATTAGCATGTTTACATTACAAGCACCATTGAAGCTAAAATGATAAGGTTATAACTTACCCATTCATGAAATCACACAATGGTAAGAAGTTTGTGGCAATGGGACGGCCATATAACTCGAAAAACCAACAACCGTTGGGGAAGAAAGGTTCTCGAGTGGCAGCCTCATACCGGTAAGCTCAGTGTGGGGCGGCCACCCTCTAGATGGAGTGACGACCTGGTAAGACATGCAGAAAATCCGATGGATACAGGTGGCTCAGGACCGTGCTTTGTGACATTCCTTCCTAGGCCTATGTTCAGCAGTGGACTTGTGAAGTGCTGTAATGATAAATATGAAATGATGAAGAAGTTTTAAACTAGTTGTGAGGATACGGCTCGACCGGGGTAGGACATGCTCACACGGAATACCAGCGTAAAATAGCAGCTTAATGCTCCTGTATTTGGTATTGTGAGTGTAGAGAAGACCCATTTCACTGAAAACGAGGCATTTCATCTTAGTCCTCAGGGGCGACAACGCATCTGCATTTTGATATTTAATCGGGGATAAATGTAGATGTCTCTGAGCCATAGCATCCACTTACCATCAGGTGCACTATGTACTCGTTTGTCATCGTTATTCTATTTAAAAAAAAACAAAGGAGATAGTCAATTAAAAGAGATAAGAAAAGGTGCCAGAGCATCAATACAACTTGCTCGGCGTTTATTTATAAATTATATAACATATAACGAAATAATGCATACAGTAAATAGAAATAGGTCAAATAAGCAACAATAATCACAATTTTTATTGATAATTATTCATCATTACAACAGTCCACTGCTGAACAGTGGGACTCCGCTAAATGAAATATATAATGTAAAATATTATATAGGCCTTCCGTGAACTGCAATTCCGTTTCGTCCCGTATGGTGTTGTAAAAGTCGAAACAGAGAAAAATACCAGGAGATGAGCAGCAGCATCTTCCTATAGAATACCACAAAAAAACTTTGGCTGCAACAAGCGTAGCATCTGTGGCAAAAACAATCATTTATATTTATATAACTATATTAATAAGCATCATTGTTAATAAAATCATCATTTTCTATATCATCATTTGAAAGTAATATATCATCTAAAAAAGATGCAGGTGGTTTAACTTCATCTCGATGCCGTGCCCAATATAAAAACCAAACAACAGACATGACATGTGCACAGCAGCCAATAGTGCGTCTGCCTTACTAGGTACTGTTGCAACCAAACAGTTGCAACAGTACCTAGTAAGAGCAGCCCTAGTGTTAGCAATTGATGGGTTGGTGTCAACTAGTATATAAGTATAATAAGTTTTCTTACTTGTGTGCCTTAATTGTATCCTACCTCGCAGTAATTTAGATATTTATATATATTAGGATTTAGATATTTATATATATCTATATATATATATATATATATATATATATATATATATATATATATATATATATATATATATATAAATATCTAAATCCCGGTCCTCTCGGGTCATCTGAGGCGATTGGGACTCCGTGACGGACCGCTCCATGCTCAAATGCAGAAGGCGGTATTCCTCGACACCGCCCGCATCGTCCGCCGTCTATTTGGACCAAAATCATGGACAGATTGCAGGTATACCTCGATTTTATATTCTCCAGAGGCCCTAACATGCTTTCCGTAATAACTACGAGCTGGTTTAATTTGATATATTCCTAGACTAAACAGAATTAGATCTTGGAATGCCAGTCGTGGAAAATTATCCAACTCTGGAAGATTACGAATCGCTCTCACACTCTGTTTAAATTGTGCGCTTCTACATAGGAGGCTAAATTATTTGGAGTGTTTAGTTTGGCTTGAGCAATTGCTAATATCTCTACAGCATGAAAATTATCACGAATCAATCTATGAAATCGATTTATTAAGGCAGCTGCAATTTTAAAATACAGCATAAGATGAGTAGATGCAGTATTAAAATATTCCCGACGGAATAATTTGAACCACCTACACAAAGTCACACATCTGGACTTGTTGGCTGCAATGGTTGATAATTGGATTTCACCAGCTTGTTTAGAATTAGGCATGTGAGCCTTGTAACCACATTTCTGCAAGAGCAGAATTGCATCCCTAAAACCTCTATCAAGAATAAATACATCATTTTCTCTAAAATAGGTTCGCAGAGGACTATTATCGCTGAACAGTCTAAACATTATAGAAGCATCTGATTCTGTCGCAGGATATGGTCCATAAACATCTAGGATATAACCATTACAGCACACAAGTAAAATTTTTTTAACTAAGTTACTTCTGGTAAAAGTAATTACTACTTTTTTGCACATAAACATATGTACCATCACATGTTATTATGGCTGGCGTAAATTCAGGATCCATGTCTGGATTACCAAATAAACCATTTGATATTGTCAAGTTAAATTGAACAACTTGCTGAATGCATAAGGTATTTGTCCCTAAATGCAGTTGGATGAATTGCTCTTCAAAGCACTGACTTACAATATTTAAGTGTTTGAAAACAGTCGATGAAGCTACTTTAAGAAGAGAAGCTATTCGTTCATTGCTATCACCTGTACGAAGTTTTATTAAGAACATAGCTAGACTTCTATTAGGTGATTTAACCTTTTCACTCATAGATGGAATTTCAAATAGTAATTGTTCAAATTGGTATTTAGTAAATCCTAATCAATACTTGCATAACGTTGAATTATGTTCAATGATATTTAAAATATTATAATTCTGAGTAACACTTTTAAGTAACGTAGTGAACATAGGTTGTCTATTTGAGATGCAGTGAAATCTGAACAGTTACTACTTGTGTATAAATTATTCCAATCATTGTGAGGTTCATTTAAGTGGTATTCACAAATACGAGCGCACAGTGGCACATAAAATGAGTGATCAATCAGCAATCTCTCTTTTAGTAGTTTAGGTATTAAGAATCTAGATGAATGATTACATAACTTAAAAATACAGTCCCGGGTAGAAGCAGCACGCTTATAATTAGCCATGGTAATTGTTGATACCGTTCTGGAAATGGCAGGAGTTACAGTTGCAGGCATAGGGGGTGGTTGTGGGATGTTACCGTTGTCTTCAATATTCATGCATTGTAATTCCATATCCCTGTTATCATTTTGTTGTCTCTGTCTCTGTACAGTTCTGGAAGCTCTCAGCCAACGAGTATAGCAGACTCCTCCTAAACGATCCACCTGAAAAAAGTGTTTTTTCATCAAATAACCGAACGGAAAATAATTTTACATTGTGGACCCTAAATAATAATATTTATTAATATTTTATTTATTTTTATCTTTATTAAACTAAATTGTCTTAATGCCTTTTAAAATTATTTATAACAGCATGTATTTGTTTCCCTTCATAATACTTAAACCAGACGTAAACCAGATTCTACTAAGGTAAAAAGAAATAACAATACATCTAATAAAAGATAGGTGAACAAGTGAAGAAGTAGTTATTTTAGAATTATAACGTTATTTGACTAAGCACAAGTATTTTGACGTTTTATTTACACTAACTTTATTTAAGGTAAAAAATATTACTTGTATATTAAGTACAAAGGCTTACAAATATGGGTATAAAGTAAGAAAGAACTAGCATCTATCTAATAACAACAACTAAAGATAAAAAACTGTGGTTATCAAATATCCCCCCTATAAAGAAATCTATGGGGGAGGTCTATGTTCAGCAGTAAACTTTTGATAGGCTGTAAAAATAAAGATGACCTGGTGGTGAACAGCCAAATTGTGTGGAGTGCAAGGTATATGGTACTACAAACATCAATCTGTGTGCCAAAGTGATTATGGCAACTCCTCTGGTCAGGCCTGTTTCAGGCAGAGGATCATTTACAGGCTGTTAAAGTACAGTAAGTACCTGGTGTGATGGTATCCACTGCAAAATAATATCTCTTTCTACTAAGTTAATAGGCACGGGACGTGTGTGGTGTGCTCTTAAAATTTAAGATCCACATGGAATACAAATATTCCTATACGCAAATCTTCTAATGGAATGAGCACTTGCAATACTTTCCTGCAATATTCTTAGGCAATTACAACAAACTGCGTCAAGTGGGTGTAACTGAAAAAATTGGGAATGCAAATTAAAAACAAAAAAATATTAAATTCAGAAGGAATGTACGTTACCTACAATCGATTTTGAAGGCAAAAAGGTAGGAGAGAGAGGCGAGGTTGGTGTGAAACCCCAGCGAAGGGTTGACACAGAATCCTATCCTTCCTGTATAATAAACTAATCATATCCTATACTTTTTGCGAAACAATATATTTTCAATTACAAAGTTTTTTGGAAATCCAAAAGAGAAATATCGATTATATAATATGATTTTACAAGATTATCAGTATTTCAATCACATATTATTTTGATAAATAAACTGTAAATATTAGAGTGGACTGAAAATCTACTTATTACACTTAATTAACTTATTTTCTAATTACATAATATTTTATTCTTACTATAAATATTAATACACTTATATTATTTTTTGATTTTGATTTCCGATTGACTGACACCAGATTTATTAAATACACATTACATGTGATATAATATATATATTGTGATATAATTACCTATCCTTCGACCCATTGATTACTATTATAGACACTCTTTTAACATAGACAAAAACTTCTTTTGTGTATATTTTGTGTGATCTTATTTTATCTATTAATTAAATTAGCTTTTACCAATAACATAAAACTTCAATACTTTGACACTTTTAATATACTAATATGACCTGTGTTTGTTATTTGTTTTAAGTAATTCAACATAAATTATAAATTTTCCAAAAGTCTAAGAGGAAAAGTAAACTCACATAACACTTTTAATTAAACTAGTCAGTTTTCATTTTCGAATGTAATCATTAATATTTAGCTAACCTATTTAATATAATCCAACACTTGTTGCTTGTTGCACTGATAAAACATAGACATATAAACCTACTTGTTGGCAGAAAAACTACGTGAATTAGGTATTTGTTACAAGTGGAAATATGAATTTTTTCTAACTTTAACACGAACACAGTTTATATCTTAAATAAAGAAATTTTTATATTCGATAAACAAACAAGTTTATACTTTTTATTTTTGCAACCAAATGTTTTAAAACTACGACTTTATTCTAAATTTCATTGCAAAATTATTATTAAGTTGGTAAGCACAGATTACTGTATGCAGTTGGTATTTGGTTAGTATAAACAAGAAAGTCAATGCAGTGTCTACAATTTTAAAAGATTTATTATATTATTACTTATGTATTATAATCATAGATTAAAATTATATCCTTAGAAAGTATGAATTTGTTATAGTAATATGAAGGGATATTTATTAGTATTTTTACAAACTTAAAATAATTAGGTACTAAAACATGTATAGTGAAAAAAATAAGTGTGTCGTTTATTATTATTTCTAAAAAATCGTATCATATCTCATATTCAGTAAAAATTAAAAACTAAATAAAAAAGTATTACAAAATGTATAAATATATAATATATAAATACATTATAAACGAAAATTAGTAGCTTTCGTTTCTGCAATATTTTTAGGCTAGAACGTCGAGCTTCGAGAGTGATAAAAATATGATATATTTCTCATAAAACTTGAAACTTTAAATCGATTATAGGTTTGGTACAGTTGAATTCTGCGCATTCCATAAGATAAAATACTCACCTTGTTAGAAATCCACACAGATAAAAGTTGGCGCACATCTGCTCCTGTCTCGGCTAGTAATTGTCTTCGCACACTGCGTTGAAATCTAACTCCACAATTAATACAACTATTTACAGTGTATGATGATCTTTCAGATGCCATTTTCTTAAAATCGCTAATAAATACCAAAAAACAGCAGCGTGAAGAAAGTCAAAGCCATAAAGTAATACCCGGCCGCCGGTTATTACCCAGACACGGAAATCAATGACCAAATAGCGTTTCGTTCCACGGTCACTTTGAACCATGTTATATGACATTTTTACAAAGTTCTCAATGGTATCTCTTTTAAGTAATAAATATATTATATAATAAGTTCTCTTTGTAAAAATATATTTTTCTTTTTACCCCCCCATATTACATTAATCACAACACGAATATCAATACAACTCATTTTTTTTTTCAGATTTCTTGATTCCGTTTAGATTTTCATAAAATCTGTAGGCCATTTTCTATAATAAATTGGTATCTTTTTTTTGTGTGTAATACCATTAAGGGTCGTTAAAATTTCTAGTGGGTCCAAAAACGATTGACTCCTTTTTTACTTAATTCGCTGTAATATTCGTAAGGAAAGACGAGCAGAGCGATATTGTAGGGGTTTCTTGTATGAAAAAGCAAACCTAGGGACGAATGTTTCATAGATTGACAACAAAAGACAGCTTTTACTAAACACACTCAATTAAAAATACAATTCGTATTTGCCATAAAATTTTATGCTTCAATTATACATGTAATAATTCAGCAATATGTTTTTACATTTGAAAGCAGGGGTGAATATTCAAAGCCATACGTGCATATTTGAGTTTTATTTAAAAACCGCTTTGGAAAGTATTTTTGGCTTTAGGCTCTAAAATTGAAAAATGGTTTCTTATAGTTTGAACTGAACTTAATAGTAAAAGCATAAATGACTTTCAATATGTATTCTTGTAACCTGTATTTAATAAAAATGATTCTATTCTATTCTATTAATGCGAATACTCTCCAAGCTTTGATTTTATCTATAGTCTCATATCTTATCGTGAAGATAAGGTACGCCTTACTTGAGACGTAAAAGGGGGAGGAATTGTCCTTTCAAGAAGAGGAGCCACCGTGGGGCACAACGCTTGTGGGGCCGCTCTTATATGGGAATGCGTTTCCGTGGCCCTCCCAATATGTGGCAAAAGTGGAGCACCATGAAGTTTTAGTCAACGCGAGTCAAACATAACCTGTTATTGCCCCCGGCAGGAATGCTTTATCATTTTTCCATGTACAAAACGCTGGTATTCTATGGAAGCGTGGATCCCCTGGCGAGCCGATTCATACATGCTACAGCCATAATATAGCTGCAGTGTAGTTCTACCACGTATAAAATTCTAGTATCGTAAAACCTGGCAACTTTGCCATTTGGAATTAAAAGTTAAGGACCAATTTTCCAACATAAAAGGTACTCTCAGACTGGGCCTCAATGTAAAATATGACTCTATATTCTTTATAGATTTGGAATTTATTTGTGATTTAAAGAATACTAAACATAAATAGACAAAATACTCAAAAATAGAAAATGGCAAAGTTAACTTCACTTTGTGTCAACTTTGCCATCGGCGGTTTTAATGAAAATAATCGGATTTAACTTCAAGGATGAAGGTAATTTTACCACATAATATAATACACAATACTCAGAGTTATGATTTGCTCCTCTAATTGTGTTGCAAGTAACAAAGTTTACGTTAGTGGCAAAGTTGCCTATCCATTATTAAATTTTTCATACAAACTTGAAAATATGTGTCAGGGTTGTCAAAAAACCCATGATTACGTACTTTACTTAATTTCTGAAGTAACACTTTTTTATCGACGTAGTGAAGAAATTTAGTACGGTATTTTAAAAAAAATACGTTTTTTGCGTAAGCTAAATAAGGCTTACGCAAAAAATGGCTGCATGAGTATACTATCACTCAACCCTCTTGTGTAAAATATAAAATAAAAGAAGAATAATATGTAAGAAGAATGATATGTAAGAAGAATAATGATATGTGAATGTGATATGATATGTGTAAAGAAGTTCCACTTCGTGCAATTACACGCACAATACTTTTTACTCTTTTTGATGATCCGATGACACGGCACTTTTCGTTGCCCATCATAACAAAAGAATTCTCACCAAGATGCTCCAAACAGCCGTCAACCGCTTAGGCGATTGGTTCCGCTTATGGAGAATCGAAATGAATCCTGATAAAAGTGTAGCAATATACTTTCAAAGGAACCCTTCGCTCCATCATCAAACAAATCCCAATAAAATGTTAAGTACGATAACCCTATTCGGCCGCCAAATCACCTAGCAATCAACGGCCAAATACCTAGGGATCACATTCGACCACGGTATAACCTTCGCGAAACACATTTACAATGTCCGTAACCGTACCAAATTCGTCACTAGTCGCCACCACCCGCTAGTTAACAGCAAGAGCAAACTGTCCTTAAGACACAAGCTCCATCTTTAGAAAGCTTGCGTAAGACCTATCATGTCTTACGCAAGCGTAGATTTCGCGCACGCGACCCACAGAAATTTGTACGACTTGCAAGTCGTCCGAAATATATTTATTTGCATAGCCACCGGAGCTCGGTGGTACCAGCGAAACTCCGACTTGCACAGAGACTGTCAATTTCCGATGATCTCTGAATACTTCAAGGAAATGTCTCGGTGCTATTTCGAGAGGGCCGAGACCCATCCCAACCCGCTAGTGGTAAACGTAGCCACCGACGCTCCGACTTCGAAGCCTCCGGAGGCGCCGTAACGTTCTAATCGAACCCCCGTTCCGTTAGATTCCGACGACCGAAACGTCGCCGGCCAGTCACTCACAAACACTACACAATCACCTACAAACACCGTTAGGAATTGGGATAGGACGCAGCGAGTCCGCAAACGGTCGCGACACACCCCTCCACACTGCGTACACACCGTACACCCGCGTCCCTGGGCGGTTCTCACCACCCAGAACATCGAACGATAAGGGTTTGCCGTCAGAGCCGGGGTTCGCCAGCCCCTGTTCGGACGGCCGTTAGATAAATTATCTACGTGTACTGTACACTGTCCTAGGAGTCATCGTTATGCAAGTAACGATGCAGTTTAATATAAATTTACCCCTTTTTAGCTGCACTGAGACCGATGAAGCTATAAAAGCCAAAAAGGCTAACAGCAAAAACATCACCAGAAACCAGACAGGGTGCCGAGGCGCCAATTTTCTAAGATCGTGCCACCGTCTTAGATTTAATGCTCTTCCTAAATTGCTTGGCTGAGTTGGAAATAGAAATAAAGAAGGGATTTGCAAAACCTATTTATTATCTTTTTCGAATTTTGAGTTACTAGAAAACATACGATGTAGCCTAAGAGTCCCCCTTACGCTTCTACTATTAGGTACGTCTATTTAACTCTAAAAATTGCAAAAATAAATAACTATATAATTATATATGAATTCAGTTGACTAAAATGTATGAAGTTGATGATTCAGTTGACCAAATTTACGATTTCCCAATATACCTATATCCTATAATTGTATTAACCTATATCCTATAAAAGGGCTATTTAGCTATAACGAGCCGTAATACTTTTCGTTATCAGCTTTGAACATTTTTCTTTGTGGCACTAAAGCACTTAGGTTAAATGGAGTACGTGAGCTTTATGTAGTAAAATAATACGGCCAGCAAAATTCCTTCAAACGTTATACTAATCACAGAGAATAATATGATTACTACTATTTAGTACACTTGTCTTATACGTGAATTTGTATGCAAATATGTTAGTGTTCTTTACAAATAATAAATTATGTATAAAGGGAAAGGTAGTTATTTGAAAACCATTAAGGGAAATTTTTCTTATCAATGTTACTAGGTTGTCTGCGGGGCGTAATAAATTTTATTCTTAGCTATAAAATGTATTCAGATATCTTAATAATGGCGCATCTCATTGGCTCACGTATTTCCCAACTGTGTGACGTGTTCGCATTGTAAAGAACCTGATCATTCTTTTCAAGTAGAGTGATTGCAAATATTTTACTTCAAATTTTCGATGCACAATTAATAATTATTTACAATATACATTTTTTTTCAGGGTGTAAAACGAATACACATTCTACCCGATGATAATACAGAGATCCATAAACACATAATATATTTATCCTCATTAATTAAGAATCAAAATGCGGAAGCGTTGTTACCCCTCAGAACTTACATGGTTTGCTAGAAATGTTCTGCAAGCATACCAAGTTAGTATTCCACCAGTTAAGAGAGGTTTCCTTCACTCATGATACGAAATACGCAAAATCGCATTAGGAACTAACCACAATTATTCAGATCAATTCAGCTTTTGTACATAGAAAACACCAGTTTTGTATCTATTCAGATTTCGTGGCAAAGAGGCATAAAATGAGGACAAGTGTGTTTCTATCATACGCACGCTAACGCCAGAGTTCAGCGCTGTTCCGCCGCGTTCAGCGCTGTTCCGCCACTTTCAGCGCTGTTTTACCACGTTTAGCGCTATAAGCATGCTGTCCTCGACGATAAGTTGATACATTTCATTTCGCAATCATTTCGCACACAATCATCGAGATAATGTTTTATCATAATGAAAATCAATGTCGCGTATTCTCTAACAAAATTTCTGTTTCTCCAAGGTCGACCCACTGTCGTTTGCGTTTGCGTTTATTCCGTTCCTATTAAATAAGATTAAAATAATAATATCGCACATGGACCTGTTCATATTGAGTGCAAAATACTAAATGAAAGTAATTTACCGCGAGTATATAATCGCTTCTCTATTATCCAGCGCTGTACGCTACAGATAGAAATGTTTCAGCGGAGATAGCACCTTTTACAATTTTACGGTGCTGGCAACGGCTGATAGAAGCGGAACTGTATAAGTGTAACCAAAATCATCCAGCGAAATGCGTATGGAGCTGAATAAATGTAGTTACTCCCTTATGCTGCTATTTTAGGCGGGTATCCTTTGAAATAGTATTCCTTCTACGTTCAAACCGACTCATGATTTTGCATCGATCACAGTAAAGCTGCAACGTAGCTCTTTAAATTAGTTAAATATACATTATTTCGTATACGCATGACATACGAATTAAGGAAAATTGCAAGAAAATGATTTTACATTTAAGTATTTTTTTTTTACTTTTATGATAATTACTAGTATTAAAACTCCTTTTCTGCCGAGGAGTCTTTCTGGGTAGGTGCTTGCACTGCTGTGTTTTAATCTGAACGGTATAAAAAGACAGTATAATTACAGGCTGTGAGACGTAGTCCTCAGAGGAAACAATGCATCTGTAGCTTTTTTTGTTTGGAGTTGGCTGCAGGTTCGTTTGTCACTTCAGTTTTATAAAAAAATAAGTTACCATTAATAATAATAATTAAGTGTTGAACAATAACATGTCGTTGGTTAGCCGTGTAGTGGCCGTGTATGAATATCCACAACCCCATATCGCCCCATGGGTGTAAAAGGAAACTAAGACAGGAGACAGACATCATTTCCTGATAAAAACTCAAAATAATTAAAAAAACTGTGATTGCCATCCCACTAATTCGATTCGATAATTCCCCTTATGAGGCAATCCAAGGGGGAGGCCTATGTTCAACAGTGGACTTTCGTAGCCAGTAATTGATTGATTGACTTGATGTCTTTGGTTCATACTAACCGCTTTCATTGTTACAAAAATTATATAAAACTTATTACTGAACGCATGAATGGTGCCAACGTCTATTGTTCTTCTCTAGAGCGTTAATGGCGGACGGCTGGCATCCGCATAACGTGAGAGATTAAATTTACTTACATTCGAATATAATTACAGAAGCATGTCGCTCACTGCAGCGTTTTCCTTATTTTATATTGTTGCTTTGTTTTATACTCTTTTGGTGTTGTAGGTAGCTTTAATTCTAAAAATAAATGTATTGCTGAATAAATAATATAATTTTACAATTTATACCGCTTCATTTGACTTTGAGTGGGTATCAGAAAGTATACAGGGTAAGTATAATATAAAGTATAAATCCATTTCTTTTTCCTGTTTTTGGCCATGTCGTGCATCGTGTCTTGTGGTTGTCATATTAACATCTTGCTGATGGATAATTATCTCAAAAATGGTAAGCTCAAATATTTGAGCAGTGATGATGAGCCACATTTTGAGCGGATATTGTTGTAGTTTTTGACGGACCTTTATGACGCTTTCTATCAGGTCAGGTTCCGTCAGGCACTAAAACATTATCAGTTTATTTTATTATTTTGTAATATTCAAACATAAGAGTGCATAAATAGTATATATGTATCATTTAAATATTTGAATATAATATAATGAAAAAAATTTGTCAAAATTTTTTCAACTGTCAAAAGCTTCGTATATTTAAATAAATCTCTTTGTATTTAACTTACTTTATTTTGTTATTTAGAGACCAATTTTGGCTTACAACTTTCAACTCAGAGATCAGTAAATATATAAGACAGTTGTTATTATAATTATTTTTTGATTTCAGACATAATACTCATTTATAAAGGAAAATATTTCTGCTGTGTCGTTGTCAGCTGTCAAAGCATAACGACTGCATACAATTTTTATCAATATGGAATAAATCCAGGGAAGAAATGTGATAATATTTCATTTATAGAGCAAAATGATTTCATTTAGGCCGTAAATGATTGTGTTTCAGGGAAAGATGCGGGGTACTGCACATTTCAAGTCAATACCAATGGTAGGCTATTTAAAGGTAAAAGGAGATTAAATATACACATTAAACGATGCCATAGTAGGTGGTACTTCCCATGTGGTCCCATATAAATCCAAGGTCTGACCAATAGTTTTTAAGATATTTTTAATAATTTATATTGAAGTCGGTTGTACAAAATTTTAATTTTAAATTACTTCGGAGCAAATTTACAACTATCATCGTTATGTACCAGTGGTTAAAAGAATTCTTAGAGGTGCGAGGATGCAGCTTGTTAAAGCATTGCAATGCACTATTCAAAATTGTTTCACTAATAGTGAAAAGAGTTGGCAAAAATTATTTACTTTCGCGTTTTCCAGTTTCATTTTGATAAAACAATAAATAAATGAATTACGTCTCAACTAAAAAAGATATCTTTTCAAAATTTAGATTACCTTTCTTCATAATTCAAAGTTTAGATTGCATTTCTGAAACATCTCCTTTGATTTAAAAAAAGTAGTTGCGTCAAAGTAATGGATGGCGACTTAAAAAATGCATCCCGTATTTTATTCTCAGACGACATCCTGACTCCTCGTAATGTCGGAACTCTTCAAGGCCTTAATCAGAAGCATCCATCGGTCAATCCTTCTCAAAGTTTATCGCTGTCTCCCAAGACTTCTATGCAACCTTTACAAATTTCTGAAAAAGACACTTTAGAAGCAATTATGTCATTTTCGAATTGCTCTGCTGGCGGCATTGACGGAATTACGCCTCAATATCTTAAAGATCTTGTAAGCGCTTCAGACGGTGACGCCGGCGGAGCACGTTTTAATAACATTACAAAATTATGTAACTTTATGCTTTCTGGTAATGGTAATCCAAATTTCATTCCATTCTTGTATGGGGCAAGATTATGTGCCTTCAAAAAAAAGGATAACGGTATCCGTTCTATTGCCGGTGGTTCCACATTTCGACGCTTAACTGCAAAATTAGGTTGCAGGCACATAATCTTTAACCTTAAGAGAAAATTTCAGGCTACTCAACTAGGCTTTGGCACTAGAGGTGGCTGTGAGGCGGCGGTACATTCAGTAGAGTAGATGACGTCCTCAGTGATCTTAGTCATATTTATCGAAATTTTAAAAATATTGGTCTTGAACCAAATAGCAATAAATATGAAATATTTTTTCCAATAACTTATCTAGTAGTAGTAGCTCTTACTATTTTAAAATATTGTCTTCTTCAGGTGGACCGTAAGTATATTTGTCGTATTCCGTTTTGTGTTCAATTTTAAATGTATTTACAGAACTTTCCTTAAAGTAGTAATTTTTTTTAAATAAAATTTAATGCTGATTAAAATTGCAACTGTCGTCAGTGGCACCTTTTTCTGAATATTGCATGAACAGTTTCAACTCTCAGTGGGATTGAAAAATAATTGGTGCGAAGATGGAGTATGATGAATTGCATTCGCTTGCGAGTCATCTGTGTCCTTAAGAAAGTTAATTTTATAAGTGAATTTATTCTGTAAAATATAAATTTTAATCAAGTTCCCATCTCCAAGTTCTTTAAAATTTCAAAAAAATAATGAAACTGACTGCCACCATGAAAAAGTATATATCGGTTATATATACATAGTACATTTTATTATGTATGTTCCTTGACTTAATTTGTAGTGTAAAGTGTTATTAGATGCGTTTTCATTTCTGGAGTGTTATAAAGACTATTTTATTAAATAATGACAGCTATTACGACGCTCGAAAGACTGGTAGAGGCATATTGTCTTCTACGTATTTTTGTTGACTAACAATTAATCTCTATATTCAGGATTTACCTCCGTTGTTTTAAAAACTTTCATTTAAGTTATGTTAAAAGTTTGCTTGGAATCTTAGAAGTTTTCTTACACGTTTATTCTATATTATGATTTAAAGCTTTCTATCTCTTACACCTGACTGCGATGCAATATTTTTGTTGCTATTCCCTCAGTTATTTTTTGTCCAATTTTGGTGAATCTTAGCATAGATAATCTACGTAGTTTAAACAGCGCATAGTTACATTTAATGTATCTAGCTATTTTAATGATATAAAAATCGCGATTTTCATATACGGACAAAATTGTATGTGTATAGCAAGATATTATTAAGATGACTGATGTTTAAATAAATTTACAACAATTATACATCACTACTGGGCACAGGGCCTCCTCTCATTTCGGAGGTTATTTTTAGGGCAAGGAAGTGTCCGCCAATGCGTGTTGGCGGACTTCACTTGTCTTCGAAATATATATTTTTTATTTCTCATACATGTAGGTTTCCTCACGAAGTTATATTTCACCGCCAAGCACGAGGTCAATCAGCACTTAAAATGGCAATTAACAATTTCATCGGTCATTGGTGCCGGCGGGGATTGAAGCCGGGTTGCTCGCGTACTGTGAAATTATCAGCGAGCGCTTAGCCCCTGAGCTACCACGGCTCTTTCATATTTCATAAAATAATGTTTCATTCAAATTACATTGAAAAACTCCACCCCATTATTGTTCGCAACATGGACATACTTAGTTTTGTGTATTAGTTTATTTCTTAGAAATTTATTTAAATAACATTAAAATCGTATTTTTTACAAGGGGCTCTTTTTTAAATTCTGCATAATTATTGCAGCCAGTTTTTAAGGTGGTAGAGCCACGCTGCAGCTATATTATGGTTGTAGCACGAATGGGTTGGCTCGACCGGGGTAGGATCACGCTCTCACAGAATACCGGCGTAAAATAGCGGCTTAATGCTGTGTTTCGTATGGAGAGTGAAATGGAGACCCTTTTTACTGGAAACGAGGCATTCCATCTTAGTCCTAAGGGGTGACAACGCATCTGCATTTTGGTTCTTAATTGAGGATAAATGTAGATGTATATGTGCCACAGCATCCACTTACCATGAGGTGGACTGTGTGCTCGTTTGTCACCCTTATTCTATAAAAAAAAGATATTATTTCCAGTACCTAGCTACTTTAGTACCATTAGATGGACTGTTAGCTCTTTTGTTCTCTTTCTTCTTTTGTTGTTTCATGCTTTCTTTATTATTATTTTTTTTCATTCGTTACTGCCCTTCATTGTTGAACATAAGAGTCTTATCAAGTAGGGCCATAACTATTGGTCCCAAGTCATCGACATCCTACTTGCCTTACCAAGTCGTCACTCCACGTTCATCTCTTGGTGGGTCATTCTTAAACTTCGCTTATCGGTATGTGTATTTTTTGGTCTGAGGTACTTATAAATACAAGTCTTTATCATGTTAAGGCCAACGACATAGTTGTAGTTTTATTAAAAACTGATTGTAAAAAATGTACCATTCCTATTTTTTAACATTTTCAATCACTTTGTAGTTAGATAGACTACACTTACGACCACACCACAATTGTTTATAAAAGAAAATATTTGTGGAGGTACTTTTATAACATACTAACTTATAGACAATAATGTTCTCTAGACCGAATTTCGGTCGCGGCGGACAGTCTCCCCGGAGAGTAATTTTCTGTGCACGACAGGATTAAAGTGAACAAGTGTATTCACAAGTACATGTGCGCTCCCTATTTGCTCACTCTCTTAGGTCGGCCACATACATACGGAATTTCGTTTCGGAATCCCGAATCGGGATTCCGTGAATACATCACACACATACTTTTTTTTCCGTTCGGAATAACAAGGGTCAGTTGAGATCGAGAGATGTTAGCCATTTAGTCTAGACATTCTGCCAGCGAATAATGACGACGATTTTCTAATTGCGATTCCATTATTGCTGTATTATTCTTACTGGGTGCATCCCCTTATCACCCTATCCCCTTATATCCCCATCTATGGATAGATCTATCTATCCAGAGATATGTTTTAAATATGGATGTCTGTAAACTCTATCGACAAATTATTAAATAAAATAAGATGAAAGGTTACGAAAAGCTATAAGATTAAATGTAAAAACATACATAAACACACCTACTTGCTTCGGTCGTGCGACGAACACTGAGCGCGTTCCGTACGGAATTTACGTATGTGTGTTGCGACTCGTACAAAATCTATGGAAGACTTGCGTTCAGAGCGGGTTTTTTCCGTTCAGGATTCCGAACGCACAGGCGGTCATACGGAATCTCGAATCGGAGAAATTCCGTACGAAAAAATACCGTACGTGTGTGGCGGGTCATAGATTTTATATGGACTTGCTGCGTTCGAGATTCTGAATCGGAACATCGAAACGGAATCTCGAAACGGAATTCCGTATGTATGTGGCCAGCCTTAGTCAGATGGAACGGCAATCCAACACGATGGGATAGAAATTAACGTTTACGGGTTTGAATTTAAATTAACCTTTTTTCTTGGTAGAACCACGTTGCAGGTGTGTTACGAGTGCAGTATTGATGGGTTGACTAGAACTGAAACGAAACACGCCTGCACATTTTACCAGCATCCGAAACTGAAGTGACAAACGAACTTACAGTACACGTGATGGTAAGTGACTACTGCAGTCCATGGACACCTGAAGCCAACTTCAAAGAAAGCTACAGAAATTAATTCTCCTCTGAGGATTAAAATGGAATGCCTCATGGCCTGTAAGTAAACAGGCACTCTGCACATTGCAGACTGGAACATAGCAATGCTATTTGGCAGCAGAAATAGGTAAGAGTGTGGTACCTACCCAGATATACTCCTAGGCAGAAAAGGAGTCCTGCCACAAAAAAATGGATTTCCGTACTACACACATGGCATTCCATTCTAGTACTCAGAAATGACATCTCATTTGCATTTTTTCTGATTTTAAGCGAGGTTAGATATCATCATACCATCTACACATCTTTTCAAAATATCGACTATATTTTATCATTGTATATTGACAATCACTAGCGTAATTTTAAAATAAATTGCTTTTGCACAAGACACCGGCAAAAAAATATGTGTCTGTAGGATAGAAATATTGACTAATCATCGTGCTCTTTAAGAGGCCGCGTGTATTGTGTGAGATACTGCGTATTACTACATGAGTAGTGGTAGTTAAAAGAGCGGTCGGGGCCCGAGAAATCGGATCCCGTGCATTTCACTAATTATTAACTGTATTGACGGCTCAGTAGTACCTGCAATGCTGAGGGGCTGCGGGTTGTAATCCCGTACGGAACAAGTATTTGTATATCCTACAGATAATTGGATGGATTCCAATTATCTGTAGGATATAGTATGGATTGTATTACTTATTTAGTTTTTGGTAGGTATGTGTAAAACCTCATCGATACACGAGAAAATCCTAATGTAGATACCATTTATATTAACTAAGTACACTAATAACTATAACTCTCTTAAACAAAGCAAACGGATTTAGTCTACCTTAGCACGGTCATACTTATTGGGGCTTACTACGGTCTCTCGTAATAACTTTTTGTAATTAACACGAATAATAAAATAAAATAAAAATGAATAACTAAACTAAAGGTGGACTATTTAATCGATTGTTGCCATCATTTGTATAAAATAATATAGCATTATGCCTCTACTTTAAAAAATAATATAGTAGTATTATAAACCATAAACAGAAAATAACGTAAAAGCTTATCTTTTATAGAGATTTCTGCATTATCCAACTTTTATCGAGCTATCTGTAATTACATCACATTATCGTGGCGTCGGATATTTCACCGCGCGTGACCTGAAATGAAATTATCTCGAAATCCGTGATGAAATTCGACTTGTCCGTTTTACACTGTAACGAGCTTCAAAGTCATTCGTTAATTCTTTTAGGATGTGAAAAGTTGTCGCTTCGAATAAAAGAATAATTTTTAAGGCTTTTTTTTATTTAATTTGCAAACATAAAACATTTTAGTCACTTTCTGAACATAAAATGGGTCCTAGACCACTAATGGCTTATCAGAAACTTATGTAACTTTTTAATAAAAAACTTTGTTAAATAATTGATATTTTTTTCAAAATCTAGGCCTTTAAAGTTACCTAGCTGTAAGTATTCGTAAATTGTCGACTCAATCATCACAGTAAACATACGCAAAAACAAAAGTAGTTATGTTAGTAACCGCCATTTAACCATATTTAGAATAATTTTTATTATAATAATGGGTGATAAGTGCCGAAAATCCACCTCACGGTAAGTAGAACTGCAGTCCTTAATTACCTTAAATTAAAAATAAAGCTGCAACGTATATACGTCCGCCTGCTGCGCGCAGGTCTCCTCTTATTTCTAAATGGGTTATAGAGCAATAAGTTTACCACACGCTTCTTAAGTTCATGTTGGCGGACTTCACATGTACACAGAATATTTTAGTCTTCAGAAATGTAGATTTCCTCACGATGTTATCCTTCACCGCCAATGTGGTAAATCAACACTTAAAATTGTAAATTAACAATTTCATTAAGATATCAATTTCAGAGAATCGAACCCAGGCCTTACGCGTACTGTCAAATTTACGGCGATCGCTTAGCTCCTGACTGGAATCATAAATATAAGTCCATAAATACCTACTTGCAATCAACTTCTAGAAAGCTTCTAGTGCGTTATCTCTCATAGAGATACGGATGAAATGCGAATTCTATTTTATTCCATTTTTTTTTAAGAATAGGGGGCAAACGAGCATGCGACTCACCTGATGGTAAGTGACTACTGCCGCCCATGAACAACAGCAACATCAGGGGAATTGCAGGTGCGTTGCCGGCCTTTTAGAAAGGAGTAAGCTCTTTTATTGAAAATCACTAAGTCGCATCGGTTCTGAAAAATCGCCGGTGGTAAACAATTCCAGAGAGAAGTTGTATGAGGAAGAAAACTCCTAGTGAAACCTACAGTGGTGGACCACCAAACATTCAGATGATGGTCAGTATGGTATCATGAATTTTGACGCGATGTGCGTTCGTGAAATTTGGCGCCTGGAATTAATCCGAACAATTACTCAGAGCACTCCCCGTAGTAGATGCGATAGAAAATGCAAAGGGATGCAACATCCCTACGCAGTGTCAGTGAATCGAGCCGATCAGAAAGAACTCGGTCGTCCACAATTCGAACCGCTCTGCGCTGGATGCGGTCAAGTGGAAGGAGCTGGCACTGGAGTGCCTCGACCCAGAAATGAGAACAGTATTCCATTTGAGGCGAAACTTACGCTTTGTAAAGTTGCAAGCGATGTGCCGGCATGAAATACTGTCTCGCTCTGCTGAGCATGCGAAGCTTTTTAGAGGCCAATGTGGCCTTCCCTTCCAAGTGACCACGAAACTGCACACTATTTGATAGGTCGATGCCGAGGATTTCGATGCTAGCTGAGGCAGCAAGGAGAGTGCCTTGAAACTGAAGAGATACGACAAAGGGGTTCTTTTTAGCGGTAAAGCGCAAACTTGTGTCTTCTGGGAATTAAACTGGACTAGATTTAGTCGCCCCCAATCTGAGACTTTGTGCAGCAAAGACTCGACTTCAGACACAAGTTTTTCCCGGTACTCGGCGACGTTTTCCCGAGAAATATAGGCACGACCGGTGTATAAGGCAGCACCAGTGCTGTCGTCTGCATAGCAATGAATGTTACCAGTTTGCAACATATCCTTGATATGCAGAAGAAACAGTGTTGGTGATAGCACACAGCCTTGTGGAACACCAGCGTTTATAAGTCTACTACGTCCTTGATACTCCGATGAGCAAGGAAACTGGTGATCCAATTGCACAATTTCTTGGGAAGCCCATAGAAAGGGAGCTTCGAAAGAAGCGCTTTGTACCAGACCCGATCGAAGACCTTCGCTATGTCCAAACTAACGTCCAATGCGTCCTTGGACTCTACTGCCTCCACCCATCTATGAGTCAGGTAGACCAGAAGATCACCAGCTGATCGACCCCGACGAAAACCGTACTGGCGGTCACTAATCAGCTGGTGATCCTCAAGGTACCTCATGAGCTGGCAGTTTATAAAAAAAAACATTCTGTATCCGCCATTATAATCATTGACAATGGTGGAAAGAAGGCTGGTTCTTTTCTGATCTACATTATAAATATATATTTCTATGAATTAAAGAATCAAGCTACTACGAAATACTTATTCTTTGTGATTTTAAATATCCAATAAAATTTATAACAAGCGACAAAAAATAATATTATATGCCTTGTAGTGGCAGCGTGAGTGAACCCACTACCTCATATCATTTCATAGGTTTAATAAGAGGTGACAAGAAAGAAACCGAAATAGGAGATGGCAGCAGCATCTTCCTGATAACAGTACAAAATAATATAAAACCGTGGCTGCCAACCCAGTCAAGCGTGACACTTTATTCTAAATCCCCCTCATTAGGCACTCAATGGGGAGTCTTATTTTCAACGGTGAATATTTATAGGATAAAATGTATGTATGGATGGTAGTCGTCGCGCACCTTTACCGCTGCCCCCTATCGCCGGTTTGAGTTTCACACATATGATGTACTATACGAGATGGTAATTGCCGTCTAACGAAGGCCATTAGGACTTTCTGGCCTTTCCTATAGTCGCTTCTTAAGACGTCGCTGTATACGCCACTCTACAGCTATATTATGGTTGTAGCACGAATGGGTCGGCTCGACTGGGGAAGAGCCATGCTCTCACAGAATACCAGCGTAAAATAGCAGCTTAATGCTGCTGCTTTTTGCATTGTTAGTGTAGAGAACCGGTGATCCTTTTTTCTGGAAACGAGACATTCCCCTTTTTTCTGGAAACGAGACATTCCATTGCTCGTGGGTGACAACGCATCTGCATTTTAATTTTTGATTGAGGATAGATGTAAATCTCTATTGGTCATAGCCTCACTTACCTATTTTAATGAATGAATAAGTGAATGAAATATAATATATTATGATACACCAAAAAAATAAGAGAAAAAAAATATTTAAGGTGTAATTGGCGGCCTTTCTCTTTGAAGCGATCTCTACTAGGCAACCACATTGCAGAGGATATAATGACATGTGAAAAAGGATAAGGATGTACGCAAGTTGTAAGAAAATACACACGACATAAATATAATTATAAGCTTAATAAATACAAACATTATATTAGGTCCTTACATATGAAATTAGCGTTTTGTCGTACTGACCACTTTGATCTGAAATATCTCCTCTTTGGTTAAGAATTCCAAATTCAAATTTATAAATTTATTTAGCTAGTACACTTGAGTTTAAAAAACAGTCATTCATTTGTTTTTTCCTCATTATTTTTTTCTTTGGCGTCGCTTATTACCGCACAATGGAAAACATGAAATATCGGTATATTTACGAGTACGAGTTCTACCGTGGATTTATGATGTGTACGGCACTGGTGTCGCAAAAGATACCACGGTACGTTTTTGGTTTCAACGTTTTCGTTCTGGAAATTTGGACCCTCAGAACCAACCCCGTGGACGGCCGGAGACCAAAGTGGAAAATGAAGAATTAAAGGCTTTTGTGGAAGTGGATCCGTCACAAAGCCCTTCAGAGATAGCTGCAGGCTTCGGGGTAAGTTATAAAACTGTATTTATCCACTTGAAGCAAATCGGGAAAGTAAAAAACCTTGAACGATGGGTACCTCATGAATTGAATGAATCGAACTTGCAAACACGCGTCGACTGCTGTGTTACTTTGCTCAACCGACACAATAATGAAGCTATTTTAAATCGGATCATTACTTGTGATGAAAAGTGGATATTGTACAATAATCGGAAGCGCTCGTCGCAATGGCTGAACCCTGGAGACCCAGCCAAATCCTGCCCTAAACGAAAATTGACTCAGAAAATGTTACTTGTGAGTGTTTGGTGGACTAGCGCCGGTGTCGTTCACTATAAAATCAAAAATTTCTAAAATCTGGCCAAACGATTACGGCAGATATCTATTGTCAGCAACTGCAAACCACGAAGGAAGAACTAGCTGCTAAACAAACGAGATTGGTCAATCGCTCTAGGCCACTGCTGCTTCACGACAACGCAAGACCACACACTGCACAACAAACAACCACTAAGTTAGATTAGTTACAATTGGAATGTCTGCGACATCCACCGTACTCCTCGGACCTTGCTCCAAAAGCTGCTTTTTCCGGAATTTGGACAACTTCTTACAAGGAAAAAAATTCAACTCCGATGCGGCAGTCCAAACCGCCTTCAACAAGTTTATTGATTCTCGCCCCCATGGTTTTTTTAGTAAAGGGATCAATTAACTACCTATGAGATGGCAAAAGTGCATAGATAACAACGGTGCATACTTTGATTAATTAAATATATTTTACAAAAAAAATGAATTTATGTTCCTCCCGTACAAAACGCCAATTTCATATGTAAGGACCTAATATTTAATACATCACACATCATCATTATTACATCTTATGAAAGTCCATTGCGCGAACATAGGCTTCCTTAAGTGGTAAACACAACCTAAATATTGTACCTCAATATTGGTAAATATTGGTCATAGTACCACGCTTGGCGGGTTTCAGTTCGAAACCGCAGCTTTTATTATTTATTTCTCATCAGTAATCTGCTGCTAATTATCTTATGTTTCAGTTCCCCCTATAATAAAATCCACGGAATGATTTGGGGTAGTGGATTTTCTTACGCCGCCACTACACGACTACATTACACATAGCCGAAAATAATTTTGCCCCAAGAAGTTGTTTGTATAATACGTATGTGTTAACTTGTAGACTGTTTACACAAATAACACAACAACTCTTTATTTGTGTAATTAACGGTTTCAAAACGTTCTTGATGAATGCTTCCCATTTTGTATTTTGTAATTGAGTAATTGGGTAGACTTCATCACTAATTACTACATTAAATCATTTAAATTTATCATTTAGTATTGTTTTAAACTTGGTTAATTTTCAATTTGAAGCTAAATTTTATTCTTTATAACATTGAATAACTAATATTGAATTGAGCAATTGAATGAAATTAGATTCTTAGTATTAAAAATATATAAATTAGATGTATAATATTATACTATAAAAAATAAGACGACAGATTTGTTTAAATAGCTTTTAAAACCAATTTCAACTCAACCAAATTTCAATAGACTAGAGTGTCAAATACACAAATATGCAGGTTTTTAAAATAATTTAAAATTAAAAATTTTGTACAATCGACTTCAATATAAATTATTAAGAATAACTCAAAAACTATTTATTAGACCTTAATCAAATTTATTTGGGACCACATGTGAAGCACCAGCTTTTGGTTCGTGGATGCTGTCGTCTATAGACACCTACATCAATCGTCTCTTAAGAATCTAAATCTAGTTATGTATCACGCCGGACTACCTAGACGGATATTTGTATATTGTTGCCTGTAAACACTGCTTTATGCTGCTATTTTACGCTCGTATACTGTGAGAGCTTGGTTCTTCTCCGGCCGAGTATTTGTGTCGCAGCCTCAGCGTCGCGCATAATACGTTGCAGCTGTGCTCTGTATTTAAGTAGAAAGGAAAAGGAATATTATTATATTTTAACGATATCTTTGCACGAGGTGCACCCTGTTAACTAAAGGATGACAAATAACAAATATGCAGGTCACTAGTCCCATAGACTGGTGATGTGGAGCATTGCCATTGCGAAGGTAACAGCTATGTCTGCGTTCACCAACTTACCTGACCAGCGTTCAGACTACGAGCAAATATTTATAATAAACTATAGCTTTGATTGATGCCAGTTGGCACATTCCTGAAAAGCTACGGGCTTTAAGAGGCTAATGTAAAGGCAATCTATGTGAGGGTGGCCCATGTTCAGCAGCGGACTTTTATAGATTTTTGTGATGCGAACTCATAAGATTTTACCCATACAAAAAGCGCCCAACGCGCATGTCATACGTGTAGCACATCCTACTTATAGCAGTTTAAATATTAGATTCTTTTTAAACTGTGCTTATAGCTATGGTTATAACTTTAACATTAGCATGTCGGTGACGCGAAGTCATAAGATTTCACCCATCCAAAAATCGCCCAACGCAACTTATGGATAAATCAATAAAAGTACAATAAATAAAATAAAAACAACAGTTAATTTCTAAATCAAAAATCAATAGACATTATACTCTTACATTTTTCATTCCTCGTGTCTCCATTTCGTTTTAAACCTAATTCTGTTTTTGGCCATAAATTATGACAAAGGAAAATGTATCTACGGGTAAAGGAATACTTTACTATTACAAGGCCAAGCATTCAAAGGGTTTTTGGGTTGGAATATTTAAAATCCGCGAAGGGATTGAGAACGTACGATGAATTTTAAGGTTAGATTATATCATTGTACGCTCGGGAAGTTTCATATTTTCATTAGAATATGTTACAAATTATTTTGGGGGAGGCCTATGTTCAGCAGTGGACTTGTGAAGGGCTGTAATGATGATGATGATGATGATGATGTTACAAAGTTTCGTAACTTTAGCCTATTTACATAAACTTCTCCACCAATGAAATTGTTAATTGCAATTTTAAGTGCCACCTGCTTGGCGGTAAAGGAATACATCGTGAGGAAACCAGCATGTGAAGAAGAAAAATACTTCGAAGGCATGTGAAGTTCGTCAACACGCCTTGGGGCAGCGCGGAGGACACTCTTTGTTTAATAAACCTCAAAAATGAGAGGCGGCCTGTGCCAGCAGTGGGACGTATATAGG